>JAFCMP010000158.1:0-143742 GCA_017506865.1 Tribonema minus
CACCAGCTTATTGCCAAACCGCAGTGTGAGGTATACCACACCCTGTATCTTCACCAGAGTGTGATTGTCTGCTAGTTCAATAACTGAATGGTCCCCCTTCTCTAGGGGGCAAATTCCCCCAGGAGAAAGCTTCCGGGCCTCTTCTTCTGACATCATGCCAGCTTCAGCACCAGGGTCCAGCAAGGCAATAAAGTCTTGCTCTTTGAACCTGCGCTGACGCTGTACTCGTGCTACCATCCGGCCAAAGCATTCTTTGCTAGGGGCGCCGGTTGGTTGCACTACCGTCTCACCAGGTCTAACCAAGGCAGGGTCCACGATTGAGTGTAGTGGCTTCCCAATCTCCTCATTAAGCCTAGCTGCGACCGCGCTGGCACGTGGGTTGCCACGCCCTTGTCTGCGCAGAACTTCATGGGGGTCATTGTCAAACGAGGGCTCATCATTGTCATCACTGCCTGTAGGGTGGCAGTGTGACGAATCACCGTCACTGACTGAGCTCTGCATGAGCGGTGCTTCTTCATCACTGTCACCTTCAAGTTCAACTGTCTCATCTTCAACTGTCTCATCCTGGTACGCGTCAATGGAGGACCAAGGGCCAGTGTTGAGGCCCTCGGCACTAATCATGTCAGGTGTAATACGGTGCTGCCAACTGCAGTGAGCAGCAGTAATGGCAGCAACCCTACCTAACCTGCGCACGAGCTTGCTCTTCACGGGTCTCTGCCACATGCACAATGCCTTCCAAATCCGACTGCATCCATTCAGGGCGGGGTGCAGACGGATCGTGGTCCAAGCGAACGCCTCGAGAGCACGAGACGCTAGCGGGAAGGTCCAGTATGCCAGAGCCTGCAAGGGCAACTGCTAGGTGAAACGCCATGCGGGGCATGACAAGATTCACTAGCCATAACTTCACGTCTTCGATGGTGGCACTTGTTGGCAGGTCACGTGTAAATGTGAGCAACACAGCCATCTCGCGCAATGACAGCACTCTAGCTTCATGCACAGTACCAGCATCGTTGACTGCATCAGGCACATAGTCAGCAAGGTCCACCGGCGGTTTGCCAGGGTTCCTCCGAACAGGGCTTGGCATGCAATCAGTGGCAGCATACACGCTTTTGCAACCCTTGGTGCGTGATTTCCAAAAGAAACAACGCTCAGGGCAGCGAAGAACACGGCGGACCGAGACTGGTAATGATGAACGCTGAGTAGCATTAAGCAAAGCCCCAAACCGCGCCGCAGCGGCGGTAACCCCCGGTCCTGCCTTGACGGCGAGTATGTAAACTCGGCGCCTGTGGCAGGCAATGCTAAACTCCGAGCCCTTGAGCTTGCTCACGTACAGCAAGTAGCCCGCCTCCAGCAGTATAGCCTCCGCCCGTGCCCAAGCCCTCGAGCTCAGCATGGATACCACGTTCTCAATCAAACAGCAACGCAGCCCCGCCCTCACGATGAGCTGCACGGCCTTCTCTGTCACTTCGGCGGCCTCGTCCTCGATGCCCAGTCCATTGGCATAGTCTGTGCACGGGGGGGAGATCGTGGTGAGATCAGGGTCAAGTTCAACCAGTGCTTTGGTAACTTCAACGCTGCTCAAACATGCATTCAGCACTTGTGGGGTGCGAGGGTGCAATTCACGGTAGGCCTTACACACGCGGGGACACATGTCAACGGCAGTTGAGTGTTCACCGCAAAGCCAACCACGCTTGCCTGGGCAAGCCCCTCGTCCCACTCTCCAATGCCACAGCAAACGAGGCATGAGTGATGCGCTGCGCTGCCCCTGTCACTGTTCTGTCAGTGTCAAGGTCCTATGTGGCAGCAGCAGCAGCACACACAGATGTAGAGTTGCCGTCAGGTGCTGAACCTGACGGCAACGGCTCTGAACGTGGTGTACATCTATCATTGTCAACTTCAACTTCAACGTCAACTGCAGCCACGGGTGCCACCTGCATGGGGGCACCGGTGAGCAGTGACGGTGCGAGCAGTGCACACAGCAACCCAGCGGCGCTGACCGCGCACTGCGTTACGCATGAGCGCGTCAAATAGGTGCCGCACGTCTGTCAGTGCCAGCAAGCGTTCGACGCGGCTCAGAGGCAGCAGCATCTTGGCTGGGTACGCGCGCACGCGAGCGTGACTCACCAATGTGCGCGACTCCGTAGTCCGCAAGCTGCTCCATGATTGCACTCCGCTGCGCGACGCTGGCGCTGGGCGCGCGCGTCATGGCGGCAGCAACGGCCAGCAAGCCATCATAGCTTTCCCTGCCCTGCTCCAAGCCATGCTCAGCCTGGTGCAGCGCGGTAGCCTGCAAGGCGCCGCAAACATAGCACGAGGGGGGCACGCCCGGCGCGCCAGCAGGGGCGGCGTAATTGACGCCGGGGCTGCGCGGCTGACGCGACCGCAGTGGCGGCGGCGACCTGCAACTGGAGCGCGGTGACTGCGGCAGCATGTGTGCTCGACTCTCTCTGTTCATACTTCTGGTCACGTGTCGAGCGCGACAGCGACTTAACGCTACAGGTCTTTGTATCCTGCGACACGCTCGATCCAGCACCACCGCCGTCCTCCAAGGAGGGTTCGTCGTGGACACCGCTGCCTGCCTCTTTCGAGGGTGAAGCAGACGACACCGAGCGGGTGGCAGCGACTGCAAATTGCACAGTCACCGCACAGCCCGCTGCAGATGGCTCAACATCTCTCTCTCTCTCTTCGTGCCAATCAGGGCGCGCAGTCGCTCGGCGTCAGTGACCTGGATATCCATCATGGAATCCAGTTCATCGTCAACCGTGACCGCGCTGTCAGCCCTGACCCGTGTGCGCGGAGGACAGTGTCAGACTGCTTCACAGCTGCTGAAAGCCGCGTGAAGTTGAGTCTGACCCCGTGCACCTCCTCAACACATGCGGTATGCACCGTGCGCCGCACGTGGCTTCGATGCAGGCTGCATTCTCTTCTAAAATTCTGAGTCTGTCCATGACAAGGAACATGTGTTAGACCCCGTTCACACCACGCTATTCCTCTTCTTTCAGTCAACATCTTTGATCATGCGCTGTGAGCATGGTAATGCAATTGCCAGACATCCCCCTGCTCACAGCACATCAGCAACTGGAATCCGTGTGTATTCTGCCCATACATATGCCAGCATGGGTCAGCACATCATGACAAGTAACACTTCCACAAGATGTTAAATGCCTGCTTATCTCGCCTCTACCATTTGTGCTGCGCGCAGTGCTCGAATCTGCAGGTAGCACCGGTTAGAGCGCGCATGAAACAAGCGAGCCTGCCCGCGCCGAGCAGCAAGCTTGATCAAATTCTATCTTTAACGTCATGAGTTAGCGCTGCTGTCTTTGCTGAAATGTGGTTTTCTCTCTCGCATGTACGCATGTACGCATCATGCATCCATCTGACAAATAGCTACTGCATTGGACGTGCAGTATTACCGGCAGGCCGCGACAGAACCTGGCGGACGAATTGCGGCCGCAAGTCGGTTACACACAACGGTACTAGGAAACAAAGGGTGGGGGGTCTGTAATCTGTTAACCTCTGATCCCACTTAGGCGTATGCAAGGCAGTGCGCTACACTGTGCATTGATGGCCATCAACCTCATCATCCCGTATTTCAGCGCTAACAACAGACGTCGTACACAGCGGGTGTGCACCGCCGCGCACGAGCAAACTTATGCGGGCACTCAGGCGGAGGGCTGCCTACACAGACAAAGCACGGCTGTTGAGTGTTCGCGACTGCGATGACAGCTAACATCGTGTAGCAAAGTGGCGGCAGAGCGTGTCTCGAAGCTGCTACTGCCAGCCATTTCCCCAAGTTTCCTGAACTTTCTCTGGCCTTCCATGAACGACAATTAGTACGAATAGCTACCAACCACGCCGCGCGTCCGCTAGCGCGAAGGTGCCTACTATTTAATGGAGTGTTAAGAGCCTAACGTGACGAGATAAGCTTTAATGCGCGTAAGAAGAATTAGCCTCCGCAGCGGTCAGGACGAGCTAGAATGGTTAGCTAGTCGGCTAACGAGTACGGTGCGTTAGCACGAGTAGCCTACTGAACTATCTGCGGAGCGGAGGGGAGGTAAAGCCTGTCTGTAGGGTGCCATTCTAACAAGCAACTATGTAGGTGTGTGGTTGTAAAGATCTGTGGCATGCATGGCTTACTTGTCTCTGCAGCCTGGGCTGCTGCTGATGCTGATGATGATGCTGCTGCTGGGGGAGCCATAGTGGATGTTGTTGGGTGGCTTTAGTCACTGTGCCTCTACTTGGTCTTGTTGCTCCAGCTCTCAGGTTGTGTGCTTATGCAGAGATCTCATAGCCATCAATACTTGCAGACCCCCAAACAAGGGGCAAGTCTTAATAGTCATGAAGATCCACTACAGTGCAGCAGTCTCACTTCCTATGCTCTGAGTGTATGTACACAAGACTGAACATGAGGGCACTGACACATCATAAGCCTATTAATAATAAGTACTTCAATTATATACATCAAACCGTGTCATCAACACATCTTGCTACCTCTACAACAGGTCCCCCCACTCATCGCTGGACGGACAAACCCCCATCGAAGCACTCTTGGGGACCAAGCCCCGCATCGATCATCTGCGGGTATTCGGCGCAAAGTGTTTCCTGCACGTCCCCAAGCCACTGCGCACGAAGCTGGACCTTCGCGCCATCGAGTGCGTCTTCGTCGGATACGCCCTCAACAAACCGCAGGGCACCTGTGCGCCCAGGTGGTCAATGCAACGCATTTCGACCTGTACGACAATTTTACTGGAAGCAAAATGGTGGGGGGGAAACGTGCTGTTGCGAGTCGGGCTGAAGCGTTTAGCATGTATACCTGGCTGCTCCAGAAGGGACGTTGGGGCTCAGCCTCGGAATGGTTTTACAGCACCGGAGACAGGGACGTGGGGGAAAAGCTTGGTGAGGTGCTCAGCGCAATGACCTATTTTGTCTCTGCGGAGGTCAAACTGCAGGAGGAGCGACGCCGGGTCAGCACGTGCCTTGCAGAAGCCACACAGGGAGTCGCTGAGGAGCAGCAGAGAGTCAGCATCCTGCAAGAGCGGCTACAGCAAAGCAAGGAGGCTGAGGCAGCAGCGCAGCAGGAGCTGGAGCGGCAATGCGCTGCAGATTCAGCAGCGCTTTTGCAGCTGCGGAGTCGGGTGTTGGAGCTGGAGGAGGATGCTGCGAGAATGGCTACAGTGCTGGCGTCGGCGCGCGCAGGCAATGGCAACGCGGGCAACAACAGCTGCGCCAACAACAGCGGCGGCGTATGTGCCGCACGCTCAGCGCCGACGGAGGCGCTTCCAACATCGCAAGCATGCAGCAGTGGCGCGCTTGGCAGCAGCGGCACTGCAGTCGTGCTCTCAGCGCCGACAACGGCAGCGCATGCAGCTGTGCCTGCATGCGACATCGGCGGGCACAACAGCGGCGGCACCGCAGCTGCGCTTTTGGCCCCGGCGACAGCGGCGCTTTCACCGCTGCGCGCACGCAGTGGCGCGTGTGACAGTGGCGACACTGCGGCCCCGCTCCCAGCGCGCGGCAGTGGCGGCGGCGACAGTAGCGGCGGCGCGCGCGGCGGCGGCAGCGGCGGCGGCTGCAGCGGCGCACGCGACGGCGGTAGCGGCGGAGCACGGGGTGGCAGCGGCGGCGCGCGAGGCGGCGCGCTTGGCAGCAGCGGCGGCTCGCGCGGCGGCGGCAGCAGCGGCGGCAGCAGCGGCGCACGCCGCGGCGGTAGCGGCGGCGCGCGGGGCGGCAGCGGCGGCGCGCGAGGCGGCGGCAGCGGCGCACGCCACCAAGGCGGCGGCGGCGGCGCACGCCACCAGGGTGGCGACACGGGTGCGGCGAGCTCGGTGACGGCGACGGTGCCGATGCAACAGCGCGCCAGCATCAGCGCTGCGCGGCGCAGCATGCGCGCCACAGGCAGGAGCTTGGGACGGTTGCTCTCGCGGCGGCAGCAGAAGCGGCGGGAGTACTGGTCGGCGCATACGCCTGAGGAGCAGCAGCGCCTCCGCGACTGGCAGGCGCGGCATAAGGCGCTGCACAGGCGGCATGCAAGCAAGAAGAGGCGTGGCGATGGCGCGCAGCCGCCAGATGCAGCAGCAGCGGGGAGGCGCGGCGGTGCTTACACTAGCACAACATTGTCTCCCACCAGCAATCAGGCTGTGCTTAGCGCATATTGCGCTGACATTTGCGAGACACAGACGGCAGCAGCTCTTTTGTGCGCCATGTGTCTTACCAGTGCATCTTGAGCGGTTTGGCTCATGGGGGCGCTTGTTTGCAGGTTCACTGTTGAGCCTGCACGTTTAGACACCACACCGCTTGCATACCATCAGCAGTGTAGTGTCTGGGGGCGATTGTCGTACAGGTCGAAATGCGTTGCATTGACCACCTGGGCGCACAAACCCACCCGCCCACTGGCACCCTTTAGTTTTGTTTCAGCTGTACATGCGCACTTCTTTTGCGTGTGTTACACAAACGCTGGGGGGGGGGGATAAGTGCGCAGAGCCAACATGTCGGGGGCGTATATACTATAGTAGTTGTAGAATGGTGGTGCACTTGCTTGCGTTGGTTGCGCAGTGCCAACATGTCGGGGGCGCATATAGCAGCAGAGCCAGTTGCTTGCTCGTTAGTTTGTCTGTTGCAGCGTTAGGTCATGTGTTGTTTTGCAACAACGTAGTTGCCACTCCAGCCAGACGCGCCACAGTCTTGCTGAGACTTGTTGGTGGCAGAGGGTTGCTGGTATATGCCATATGCCCGTGTTATTTGAGAGTTTCGTCGGTCATGGATGACAGCCGTGCTTGCATTGCATCTTGTAGCAGTATTGCATGTGTAGTGTCTAGGGCGCCTCACATGAGTGCATGGCTTCCGACTTGTGGAGTGAAAGAGCCATGCAGGGGGCGATTGTAGTGAGGCAACCCTAGGCGGAGCAGTAGTTGAAGTAGGGCTTGCATTGCGAATGCCTTTTGTGCAGTAATCAGACACGACTTTAACCTTCAACATGGCACAGCTTCTTCTGCTTCTACCTGTTTAGCCACGCTTGCATATCAGGGTGATATTGCACTTGGGGAGGGCGCTCCGGTCCACCTCCCACGGCACCAGGCAGTGGGCATTTCCGGCTGTTTCAAGTCAAGGTTGAAACTGGGTCTCGCACACTTTCACCCTCTGTGGTTGGCAAACCACCACAATGGCCCTTAAAAAAAAAAAAAAGAAAAAAAAAAAAAAAAAAAACATTGTGGTGGTGTGCCAACCACAGAGGGTGAAAGTGTGTGAGACCCAGTCTCAACCTTGACTTGAAACAGCCGGAAATGCCCACTGCCTGGTGCCGTGGGAGGTGGACCGGAGCGCCCTCCCCAAGTGCAATATCACCCTGGCATAGCGGCATGGAGTGCGTGGCAGCGTTGAGGCTGCTGGCGTTACTGGCTTGTCAGCTGCGTCACGGGTGGAGGTAACTCGCTTTTCCTGCGGAACGTTTGTAAAAGGGGGTGTTTCCACCACTGCATGCCTCTCTTTCACAAGCTTCAGTCTACTGCAGTGGATGTACTTCAACATCACCTGACCCTGATGCGTTGCACGCAAGACATAAGTGTCTAAGCCCGGTATACGCCTCTCTACTACAAAGGGGCCCAGCCACCGATCTGCCTTCAACTTGCGGCTTAGACCTTTGCGCACAGGCGGATAATGGACTAGTACTGTATCACCGGGTTGGAAGCGCCGCGCATAGCCCTGCTCCTTTGCTGCTTCTTCGCGCAGCCTCTCCTCCTGCTCTTGAAGCGATGATTGGACCAGGCGGTAGCCCTCCCGTATAGCGTCATGGGAAGCCTCCAGGTGCTCCGCGGCAGTACGCCACCTGTTGGACAACTTAGACACACGTATATCTCCTAGCATAGCCTCAAACGGCAACAACGGCTCGCGACCGTACAACATGCGGAAAGGTGACATGCCATAGGTGGTGTTAGTGCAAGCGCGGTGATTGAAGAGGGCCTGCGGGAGCACACGATCCCAGTTGCGTTGATTGTCTTCTACAAGCATGGACAAAATGTTCACAAGTGAGCCATTGGTGCGCTCAGTGAGACCGTTGCATGCGGGGTGGTAGGGTGAAGTGAAACGTTGCTCAACGCCCAGCAATCTGGTCAGCTCTTTCATCAACGCTCCCCTGAATTCTTTCGCATTATCACACAGGAACATCTGCGGGCACCCATGCCTAGGTACTATTTCACTAACGATGATGCGCGCTACCGTCTGGGCTGACTTATCAGGGATTGCAAAGGCCTCCGGCCACCTAGTGAGGTAGTCCGTGAAAACCAAAATAAAACGGTTGCCATCGTCTGATGTTGGCAGAGGACCTACTATATCAAACCCTACCAACTGGAATGCATGTTGCAAATCAATATCTCCAAAGCCATGTACCCTAATTCGTGCATCACGCCTTGACTTGCGCTTCTGACACGCCATGCAAGAAAGCACCCAATGAAAAACATCCGCATACATGCCTGGCCAAAAGTACCTGCGCCTAACCTTGTAATAGGTGCGAGCAAAACCACTGTGGCCTCCCCCGATTGCACCGTCATGACACTCAAGCAACACGCGCTCGCGCAGAGCTTTTGGTATAACCAACAAGTCTGTCCCTGCCCTGTGTGACCTTCCCCCTGCAGCAATATACATCTTTCCTTCGCGCATATAATAACCTGCACGTTCAAAAGCACGCGCATCTTCAACTTCAACTGGGGTTAGACCATGAGCCCTACTACTGGCTTTTGCTTGGAGGTATTTCACAACCTTGCCAAGCACTGGATCGCTGCCCAAAGAATCTGCTAAGTCACTCGACTGAAAAACTGGACGCTGCCGCTTCTTAAACTTTAATGAACCACCTGTTTCTTCGTCACTGACTCGTCTCCATCGTCCAGCGTTGGTTCTCCCAGGTGATCATCTTCGCCCTCTGGCCACAATTGCGCCACCGCTGTCATGCTGACCTGCACTCTCGAGCACTGCACTCCACCTGTCTTCTCAACGTCGCTAAAAGCAAGAACAGGCACTGCAATTCTTTCTTTGGTGTCAGGTGTGGGCCTCTGCACGCCCCCATGCAGCGAGGTCTGCGCTGCATTCACAGAGAGGTCAACACCTGCAGACATCATGACATAAGCACCGTCCCTGATACGAGAGAGAGCATCTGCATTACCATTCTCTTTACCAGGCCTATGTATTATATCCATGTTGTATTCTTGCAGTTCTGATATGTAACGTTCTTGCCGCTTAGTTCGCGGTTCTGAGCCACCCATGAGATGCGCTAGCGCAGAGTGATCAGTTTGTAGAGTGAACGTGTTGCCATTATGCAAAAACTGCCTGAAGTAGTGAACCCCTTCCACGGCCGCTAGCGCTTCCCTATCATAGGTGCCGTAGTTGCGCTCGGCATTTTTTAAAGTCCTACTATAATATCCTATGGGATGCTCACCATTGACAGGACAAATTTGCGTCACCACTGCTCCACTTCCATAGTCTGAAGCATCTGTTTGCAATACCAGCTTGACTGTACCATTAAGGATCCCTTTCAAGTCTGGATGAGCTAGCACAGGGGACGTTTTAGCGCCTCCTTCAAAACCTGCCAAGTTGCTACACAATCATCAGAAAGCTCAAACGGCACACCTTTGCGCGTGAGGTTTACCAGGGGCTCCGTGATTGTAGAAAAATTGGAAATGTACTGCCTATAATATGCTGCCATACACAAAAAGGAACGCACATCGTGGAGGTCAGTGGGAAGTGGTATCTTGTCGATGGCTGCCACTTTTGATGGGTCCACACGTTTACCTCGCGCATCCACTATGTGGCCCAGAAACTTGACCTCTTTCATTGCGAAATGACACTTTGATGGCTTCAGCTTGATACCAACTGAGAGCAAGCGGCTCAGCACTACCTTCAAATGCTTCATGTGTTCCTCGAAAGTCTTGCTGAAAACCAAAATATCGTCCACATACACTAATGCATACACCCACAACGCATCATGTCCCATGGCCAACTGCATCAGACGCTGAAAAGTAGATGGCATATTCATGAGCCCCATGGGTCCAACCTTCCATTGGTAGCACCCCCATTTGGTCTGAAATGCTGTTAGCGGCCTGGATTCTCTATCAAGTTCAACATGCCAGAATCCAGCTACCGCGTCCATAGAGCTGAACGATGGGCATACCCGGGAGGAGGGCAAGCATACTGGGAGTACCGCGTGCCCGCTGCGGCAGCTGGTGAGGCCATCAGGCCCTGGACGTGCGTATAGGCGCTAGCACAGTACACGCGAAGTTGAAGTGTCGCGTTGCCTGCAAACGTAATCAGGCCATCGCGGTATAGTAGAATTTCCGCAGTGTTCCCCTATTGATTTTGCTGCTGATCACATCAATGACGTAGCAGTAACGATGTGGATGTGTAGCAGGCCACCTGGGTTCAAGTCCAGTCCTGTGAGGCGATACCTCTGCGTGGTAGGTGGGTCACATGTGGACATACTATCATAGATGAACTGCCAGCCCCATACATAGACCAAAATGATTCAAGGTCGTCATGGTGCCACCCACTTGAAGTTCAAAAAATTCCCTACCTACTCCAAACTACTCCAACCAAAATTACTGCAGCAGCGAGCAACCGTGATTGGGTTCATGGGCGCCTCCCGTCTGCCTGTCATCATCTCCAGTCAGCCAAAAAAATAAAATAAAAAAATAAGGCAGGCTCAGGTGACAGTCCGTCGTGCCTGAAATTGTTCTCATGGCCAGCTGTGCCGTGGGTCCTCGGAATGGCATTACGGTGGTATTAGATATATATATGCTCCCGTGTGATGCGGCAGTGGCACCTTAATGTGTGACCCCGTCCGCCTGGTAGTGGCGCTCAGGTGCTCCCATTTTCGGGAGTGATGTTGTGAGGAGGCGCTACCAGATCGGTCGCGAGTGCCCTGGAGAGGGACTGCTCGTTACGTTGATCACACACCCCTTTAGAGAATAATATCAGTCCCCGAGCAGACAGTGGCGTGGCACGCCTGACTTCCTGGTTTCTAACAGCGTCTTAAAGAGGGGCCAGCTAACCTGAAATGTGCTGATTGTTGCCTGTTTATCATGTGATAACCTCAACTCCAGGAACTTTATGCCTGTGAAATCTGCTAAGAAGCTGTTGCGAAATTATGTGACTTGCATGCACGGCGCACAGTGTTGTTATTTGACTGGCCGCTTTTCTTTGATCCATGCGCCTGGGAGTCGATGGATGGGGGCGTATGTCGTAAAGCGGCCCCCTTATCTTGCTAGTTCAACCTAAAAAGAGGGTTTCCCCTTGGGTCGTACTTCAACTGTGTGCGGGAACGCTGTAGGGCTTAGTAATCAGACACGACTTTAACCTTCAACATGGCACAGCTTCTTCTGCTTCTACCTGTTTAGCCACGCTTGCATATCAGGGTGATATTGCACTTGGGGAGGGCGCTCCGGTCCACCTCCCACGGCACCAGGCAGTGGGCATTTCCGGCTGTTTCAAGTCAAGGTTGAGACTGGGTCTCTCACACTTTCACCCTCTGTGGTTGGCACACCACCACAATGGCTGATCTCGGCAGGTGCTGACCTGTCCAGTACTATTTCGGATAGTGCTCCAACACACAGCTTTCGCTGTTTCCGTCGGCACCTCTGCTGCACGCAACCTGAGGTGGCTGGGGTTCAAACTTCTGCACCATTAGCTGTGCCGTCTACTGGCGTCCTTAAGGGGGCACTTACAGCACTCGGTGGATCCAGGGGCTTCAGAACCAGCCACACACGGAGTTCCGGTCAGCAGCAGCAGCTGTAAACGGCGACAGCAGAGTTTTCGGGATTTCTATAGCTGGGGGCGTGCTCGTCGTAAGGCGCCCTTCGGCTCTCCACTACTTAACAGCAGCAGCAGCTGCTGCTTCAGCATACTGCCACCTTCCTGGCAGCACGTGCTCATCTACTATTCAGCAGCACCTTGACACCTTTTACTGGAAGCAAAATGGTGGGGGGGAAACGTGCTGTTGCGAGTCGGGCTGAAGCGTTTAGCATGTATACCTGGCTGCTCCAGAAGGGACGTTGGGGCTCAGCCTCGGAATGGTTTTACAGCACCGGAGACAGGGACGTGGGGGAAAAGCTTGGTGAGGTGCTCAGCGCAATGACCTATTTTGTCTCTGCGGAGGTCAAACTGCAGGAGGAGCGACGCCGGCTCAGCACGTGCCTTGCAGAAGCCACACAGGGAGTCGCTGAGGAGCAGCAGAGAGTCAGCATCCTGCAAGAGCGGCTACAGCAAAGCAAGGAGGCTGAGGCAGCAGCGCTGCTGAATCTGCAGCGCATTGCCGCTCCAGCTCCTGCTGCGCTGCTGCCTCAGCCTCCTTGCTTTGCTGTAGCCGCTCTTGCAGGATGCTGACTCTCTGCTGCTCCTCAGCGACTCCCTGTGTGGCTTCTGCAAGGCACGTGCTGAGCCGGCGTCGCTCCTCCTGCAGTTTGACCTCCGCAGAGACAAAATAGGTCATTGCGCTGAGCACCTCACCAAGCTTTTCCCCCACGTCCCTGTCTCCGGTGCTGTAAAACCATTCCGAGGCTGAGCCCCAACGTCCCTTCTGGAGCAGCCAGGTATACATGCTAAACGCTTCAGCCCGACTCGCAACAGCACGTTTCCCCCCCACCATTTTGCTTCCAGTAAAAGGTGTTAAGGTGCTGCTGAATAGTAGATGAGCACGTGCTGCCAGGAAGGTGGCAGTATGCTGAAGCAGCAGCTGCTGCTGCTGTTAAGTAGTGGAGAGCCGAAGGGCGCCTTAGGACGAGCACGCCCCCAGCTATAGAAATCCCGAAAACTCTGCTGTCGCCGTTTACAGCTGCTGCTGCTGACCGGAGCTCCGTGTGTGGCTGGTTCTGAAGCCCCTGGATCCACCGAGTGCTGTAAGTGGCCCCTTAAGGACGCCAGTAGACGGCACAGCTAATGGTGCAGAAGTTTGAACCCCAGCCACCTCAGGTTGCGTGCAGCAGAGGTGCCGACGGAAACAGCGAAAGCTGTGTGTTGGAGCACTATCCGAAATAGTACTGGACAGGTCAGCACCTGCCGAGATCAGCCATTGTGGTGGTGTGCCAACCACAGAGGGTGAAAGTGTGAGAGACCCAGTCTCAACCTTGACTTGAAACAGCCGGAAATGCCCACTGCCTGGTGCCGTGGGAGGTGGACCGGAGCGCCCTCCCCAAGTGCAATATCACCCTGATATGCAAGCGTGGCTAAACAGGTAGAAGCAGAAGAAGCTGTGCCATGTTGAAGGTTAAAGTCGTGTCTGATTACTGCACAAAAGGCATTCGCAATGCAAGCCCTACTTCAACTACTGCTCCGCCTAGGGTTGCCTCACTACACACCTACCGCCTCTACAATCCAACGACTCACCAAATTGTTGAGTCATTCCACATGGCTTTCCACGAGGGATCATTGGAGATCGCTCAGCCCGCTCAGCCTGAGCGCGCGGACACTGAGCAGCAATGGGCAGACCCGCTGGACAGCACACCAGCCGCCGGTCCACTGGCATCAGCCGCCCCCGCACCAGCGGCACCTGCACCCGAGACGGATGCCCTCCCACTCAGACTGGGCGCTACCCTACCCGCACAAGCAGCAGCCTGACCTCTACGTCGCGGGGGCTGCCTCAGGCCGCATCATGCCGACCAGACAGGGAGCAAACCTGGCGGTGCATTGCCCCGATTCGGACATGGGCAACCAAATGGAGGCAGCCTACCTAGGCGCCCATATTGGTGAGTCAGACCCTGCCTCTCAGTAGTACGAGGCGATCGACTCACCCCACAGCGAGCAGTGGAAACAGGCAGTCCACGAGGAGATGGCTGCCCTTGTCAACAACAACACCTGGGACATCGTTCAGCTCCCACCTGGCCGCAAAGCCATCGGCACCAAGTGGCTCTTCAAGACCAAGCTCAACGCCGCTGGTGAGGTCACGCGCTACAAGGCGCGCCTAGTCGTCCAGGGCTTCACTCAGCAAGAGGGGGTCGACTACTTCGACACCTATGCGCCAGTCGCCTCCATGACAACCGTCCGCACCCTGGTCGCTGCTGCAGCATACCACGACTGGGAGTTGGAACAGCTCGACGTCGACACAGCATTTCTCAACGCACCAGTGGACGAAGAGGTCTACGCGACCATTCCGCCGGGCTACGAGGAACCTTCGACGACCGGCGTGAAACTGGTGTACAAGCTCCGCCGCAGCCTCTATGGCCTCAAACAGGCGCCTCGAAACTGGAACTCCCACCTCAACACGTGGCTTGAGCACACGGGCTTCACCCAATCAATGGTCGACACCTGCCTCTACGTCAACACCAACTCCGACAGCAGCGTCATCGCCATTGTTGTCTATGTGGATGACCTGCTGGCAGTTTCAACTCAGAGAAGCTCGTCAACGCTTTCAAAGCCAGCATTCGCGCTGATTTCAACGTCAAAGACCTTGGTCACCTCGAGTACTTCCTCGGCATCCGCGTCCGCCGCGATCGCGCCAACAGAAAGCTCACCATGGACCAGCAACACTACGTCACGGCCATGCTCAACAATTTTAACTTCGACACCAGCAATGCAGTTGCGTCTCCCTCAGCTGACGCTCCCCTCACAAAGACGCTCGACTCTGTGTCATCGGCAGACGCCAGCTTCATGGCATCGGTTCCCTACCGCAGCGCTGTTGGATCTCTCCTCTACCTAGCAGTTGCCACGCGGCCCGACATCAGCAACTCTGTGCGAGAGACATCCCGATTCATGCACAACCCAAGCCGGAGCCACTGGGACGCGTGCTCTCGCATCTTCCGTTACCTCAACGGCACTCGCGATTTCTCCCTCAGCTATGATTTCTCGGAGACGAAGACCTCCATCTCGCCGGCTACTGCGACGCCGACCACGCCAGCGATATCGTAACGCGCCGCTCCACGACAGGCTACATCTTCTTCCTCGGCAGTGCCGCCATCTCATAGCGCTCTCGCCTACAGACAACTGTGGCCCAGTCTTCCACAGAGGCCGAGTACATGGCACTGACAGAGGCTGCCAACGAGGCCATCTACCTGCGTGCGCTGCTGAATGACATCCACATGCCGCAGCTCACAGCGACCACAATCTACGAAGACAACCAGGGCGCAATCAACCTCGCCAACAACCCGATGCACCATCGCCGCACCAAGCACATCGATGTGAAGTATCATCACATTCGCCACCACGTGAGCGAGAGGGCGATTGCCCTTCAGTATGTCAGGACGACCGAGCAGCTCGCCGACAGCCTCACCAAAGGAGCGGGAGGCACCACGCTGCGCGGACTCACCAACATCATCTTCACACAGGGTTACACCCGCTGTCAGAACAACCCCCCTGTCGTTTCGCCGAAATGAAACGGCAACTCCGTTACGGCAACATCAACTTTTCCTTTGGAGGCCTTCACTCCCACCGTCCTACAGCAGCCATGGCGCAGCACATGGGCACCTGAGGCGGCTACACGCAGCGCGGCAAGGGACAATTTCCTCGCTACCACTGCAGTAGTTCTTTCGCACCCCTTTCAAGGGGAACCCTTAGCTATAGACCCATCCGTCGTTTGGGTGATCGAACCTGAGGACCGACCACCATGCCATCTGCATCAGCGGCGTAATGGGGGCTGTCTCTTGCCCATCGGGGCATTCTACGACCCGACATTCACCTTCAACGGAACGCTGTGGCCCTGGCTACGCCGACTTCACCAACGTACTTCCAATGGACGAAGACATATGTTGGCGGACGCCCTGGCGGACCATGAGGACTTCATGGTTTGCGCCGGAGCCCTTGCAAACATGCCGGACGCATGGCTTTCGTAACCAGAGGGGGCGACTCAGGCCGCATCTTGGCCTGAGAGGGGGTACATTGGTGTCTTCAAAAGAAGTTACTTTCACACAGCCACAAGGTATAGTCAGACACTTAGATGCAGCCCTCAATTCAGCCTGAGAGGGGGTGTTGGAAACTGCAGGCTTCGTATGTCTGCACCAGTAGGTTAAGCCGGGGAGCTTCAGTCCCCTGGTGAGGAGCTTTAGTCTCCTCGGGACTGACTGGCTCTACTGCCAGGAGTTCGACCATGCCTTGTCTGAACCTGTGCTTAATATTCACTTCGCGGTTTACAGCATTATGATATCAGTCTGCACTCTGTCTTCTGAAAAGGATCCGCTCCGCTCATCCGCGACCCTGAAACCCAAAAAGCAACCGAGCACTTATGCTATAGTGAAGTCAGTCAAGACACTCAAACTGTTGAAGTTTGACAATGGTAGATTCTTGGCCTCACTTAGACGCACCAGAAGAGCTGTTGGTTGTTGAAGTTGAGACGGGTGGAGCCGTGCTATTGCACGCTGAGCAGTGATATGACAGTTGAAGTTGGCATGAAGTTGAAGTATTAATATCACCGTTGAAGTACACTATCACATCAGGAACAACATCAACTTCAACAAGTGAGTAGTCAGCAGATGCCCCTGACATAGGGCTACAGCATGCCATTACCCAACTTCAACACCTGTTCTGCCCTGGAGACTTTACTATAGCATAAGTGCTCGGTTGCTTTTTGAGTTTCAGGGTCGCGGATGAGCGGAGCGGATCCTCGAAGTTCTCTTCGGACTTGTTCCAAGCATCCTACTTTCCAACATGATTGCCTATGACATCTCGAGGCTGCCCTTGCAATTGCAGAAATTTCAAGACCTGATAGTATTTTTGCAAGAGTTCTCCTGAATCAGAATTGGGTGCACAACTCTGCACTGAAGGTTCTGGTGTCTCCATGCAATACTATGCTGCCTTGTGTGATGATGATCTCTACACATCGGACCTGGCAGTTGACGAGTCCATTTTCCACGGTTTTGTTTATCGTTGTCAGTGTACGGAACTGCCATCTCATCTGTATGTGCCCTCGTGTCGCTCTGAATGTTTCCTCATTGTTTCTTGGCATGAGAGTGTGTTTGGAAACATACCTTGCGAGTGCTGCAACTATCATGCCCAAGAACGGCATTGTCCTACCGTATTTTCATGATCAAGCCATGAGGCAAGCATTTTTACAAAATTAATTCGCTGCGCTCACAGCATGCCCCGCTGTTTTCCGGTGCCCCCCCCCCCCCCCCCAATGCCCCTTCTTCGCAAGCGCATGTCCTCCTGTACTTGCGCTGTCTACTTGCGTTCTCAAATGTCACCCACGGAAGATTGTAGAAATAACTGCAACATAGCCTTGGTTAACCACACACACTTGCACAATCAGCTGCAGCAGCTGCCGGTGCTGCTGAACTGTCCCTTACAGGCATCTATGCTGCGCCATTTGTCTTGCGGCACCTTGCACAAGCTTACACAAGTGCCTCTGATGCCACCAGAGTAGAGGATGGCGCAGCATGCTAATTAGGCCTCAGCACTAATGCATCCCAAGTTCTCTGGCTCCCAAGAGGGGTACACCCCTTCCTCCTTTTGCCTGTGCAAAAGAGCGCACCCCATGGGCTTAATCATCGACGGTTCAGTACTGCAGCAGATAATTGGACACATACACCACAAATGTCTTCCAGGTGATACAAATACAGCAGCCAGAAATCTTTGACATGAAGCCCTATTCACACATCCCGCCAGGGCCATAAAAGGCAGAGCATGACCAACACTTCTATGTCAAAAATTGTCACCAGACATTTAACGTTTCAAGAGTCGCCTGCACTTCAAGAACAAGCATTGGGTGACTGCTCTCATGGGCCCAAGGAAAAGTAGTTCAAGTAGCATCATTGGCAATGCCCAAACAGGCACGTCATTCTGGCCGATTTGTTTAGAATCGCAACTGTAGTAACTCGCCAATCTGGCGATCAGGTCATTTTGCAGCAGTGAGCGCTGATGCGGAACTTGAAGCTGCTGGAAATCGTCGCTACGAAATACATAAATAGATGTTCTACTAGTAACTTGATTCCTGTAACAACCGTCCTCTGGACTCAAAAGCCGTAGCACGGACGCGCAAACACTCAGCTCTTTTGATTGCTGGCGCTCCACGTGGCCAAATCTCATGTGATCATGATGACACATATGGCGGAGTCCAAAGGAGGGGGACGCATGGGCGAGGATGTGGTGGTGGTGGCGGTTGGGGGGGGGGGGCATTTGGCAATGTCGTTCAGAAGCAATCGCAGGTGCACATTCAGACACTCTGTTACAAGGAATATAGATATACTTCTAGATATATATCCATCTGGGCTTTCTGCGCCTCATCGAGAAGCAATAAGAAGTAGAAGTATGCATTATGCCTTGTTGTCTAGGATGGCAGGGCTCAGACCCAGCAGTTTCATCAGCACGTAAATTAGACGTTCCTGGCGGAAGCTTCATCACGATGATTACAATCTGCTCCGTACTGATAATATCCACTTTTCGTAAGCCTAGCACCTACGGGGTGGCTTCCTCTCAGCTTCCTCTGCTGTCACTGCTAGCATGGAGTGGTGACGGCACCGCATATCAGTTTGCATGCATGTAAGTTTACATCAGCAGCTTTGTGTCAACATTGTTGTAGCCCTCGGCACAGTCAGTACTGTTCAACCTGGGAAGGTGCTAGTATGGAGTGGTGACGGCACCGCATATCAGTTTGCATGTATGTAAGTTTACATCAGCAGCTTTGTGTCAACATTGTCGTAGCCCTCGGCACAGTCAGTACTGTTCAACCTGGGAAGGGTGAACCTGCAATGGTTTTTACAATGGACCATTACTGATACAACTCTCAATCAGCTCTACTGCCAAGCTATGCGAAGTTCCAGTCATCAATGACGACGATGGACACATCCGAGTCGGCCAGGTATGGTTCGAAACGTGTGATGGCTTTGCGGTGGGCTTCGTACTCGTGTCCGCCATCGTACATGTAGATGTCATACACAGCATTGCCTAGCAGGCCTTCCATGAAGGCATTGGCGTCGTGAAACACAACTTTCGCACCCCCCTCCACATCATCACCCAAGAAGCGCTCTACGTTGCCCCAGAAATAATCACGCGGCCCCCCATATTCGCTCCAGTTGTCTATTGCTGTGCCATGTACATGGCTGTTGCCAAAGCGAGCTGACACAAGGCTGGAGCCCTTCCATGTTCCCACTTCCAAATAGCGTACGTTCGTCAGTGTACTGCTGGCCAGCTGTGGCTTGATTTTCATAGAGAGCAGGCAATTGTAGAAGTGGCGTGTCATGGCACTAGTCAGGCCGTCCATGGCCAGGATGTCCATGGTAAGCGCAGACCAGCCTGCCTCGGCATCCTCCACACACCTGTCTATGTGGCGCTTGTACTGCTGCACTTTACGGTTCACAGCAAGGACCTGCACAGCGGGGGCATCGGCGGGAATATCAGACCCAATTCAGGTATGAATGCCATCGCTAAGCTTTGTGAGGACACTGACCGCTAGATGCCGTTCATGTTGACTTTCACTATTGTGTTGTATGTTGATCAGACCCAGTCTGTCAAGCAGGCTGGCATGCGTGTAGAAATGTACTGTACATCAGATCCGCCTGTCTCACAGTTCTGAGACGCATATGAGAGGTAAAATGTAGGTTGCGTCCAGTCTCAGACTGTCTGCTAGTGGACGCGACTCCTTGATCGCAATACTCCCAACATGTGCATTTGCCACAGCATGCAGCATGCTAGAGTATCGCAATACTCCCAGCATGTGCGTTTGGCACAGCATGCAGCATGCTACAGGAGTGCCATGGTTTTCTGGTGGTACCGAGATATGCAGCTCTGTCATCGCTGCTCAAACTCATCATTGTCATCAACGTGCACAGGCTGAGCAACGTTCGGTGCTGGCGGACTATAACCATGATACACCACAGTCTCATCAGCTTCTGATGGCTAGTGCTGGCTGTGGTGGCACACTACGGATGACAGTAGCGTCAGGAAAGATGGGGCCAGCGATGTCTGTGTGCTTCACCAAAACTTGTGGGCATCCGCATGCATTGAGTAGCACCACGTCCGCACCATATGTCGTGTATATGGTGTCATGTCATTGATAAGAGGCGAATCGCGAGACTTTGATTGATCCATGAAGAGTGACATGATCTGAAACGTGAGTGGACCAATTTTTGTAACTTGAAGGGGGCAGTGGTTGCACCTTGATGCGGGACAACACACTTTGCTTTCGACGTCATTTGACAAAAGGCAGGAGCTAGAACAGTGACAATGCTCCCGAATTGAAGCTTGTTGCTTCACTCACCCGCTCGGCGTGCTCGTCAGATCCTATGTACAACTGGTAAGCTTCTTGCCGCTTGTATCAACACGTCGAAAAGCATGGGCTGGGCCCAGCCCTGCCACAGCCATCCCAGCACCACCACATAGAGGGTCCTCATGCCTCATGTGAATGCACAAAACTGCCTCGCGCCTCTGTTTTTCGCAAGCTTTTTTGGCAGTTCAAATGTGAACTTCCCTGATACAACTTCACTGAGTTTCAGAGCATGAGATGAGGAAGCGAATGCGAATGCGAATGCGAATGCCGCACATAGCATGCATGGCATGCTGTGTGTGCGCGCTGACGTTGTGCTGCTGGTCGTTAGGCGCACAAGGCACAGATGCACCTGGAGCAAGGAGTGAGGATGGGACTGACGCGCAGGTATGCACAGACAGGGAACTTGGGGAGGGTCAGTTGCATCTTTTCTTGTGTCACTGTAATTGCGGCGTCTCAAGATTTTTGCTGTACTTTATATGTATGCCTACTTTGAATCCTCGTGTGGTAAGAAAGTTAGGCGGTCCGGTACTGCGCGCCCTGTGGTATGCCATACTTGTAATACTTTTCGATAGCGCGCCGCCTTCCGCATGCTCGCTTGCATATATGCAACACAAGATGCCATACCGTTTTTTGAATGCTCAGCACTTTCCCTGGGTGTCTTGTCCTGCTAGCTGGCAGGTGGAACCGTGCGTTTAGCACAACTGACTGCGCTCGGGCTGCAAGGCATTGGAGGGGGTCACTTGCTGGGAGACACGGCGTCCTTTGTTGACCACCCGTCATGCAGGTGTGCCATGGCTCAATACCTTGAATACGGTGCTTTCACTTGAGCATACTCATCACTTCGACTCTGATGGTTGACTGAGGAGACGGTGTCTGCACAGTTAGCCGATGTAGCAACTCAAGCCGTTTTCTTATGCCTGCTTGGTGGTGCCAGTAGAGCACTGGTGTCAAGCTGGCTGGGCATAATGTACGTACATACTACATACACCAAGGTCCGCAAGTCAAATGCCATCTTGCTGGCCGCGTTTCGGTTCGCAGACTGATCACATACGGAACAGATGCGTTGTCTGTATCAAATCAACGATCAGCAGCACACTCTCATAGCCTTCAACATGAGGGTGCACTGCGGTCAGTCATCCTTTTCAGAGCGCGTCTCGGTAATACAGAAGCATGATGATGTGCCATATGCTGCTGCTGTCAGTAATTGCCGGTAAATATGCAATGCCGAGCGAGATTGCCTCCTCAGTTGAGCTGCCATGTGGTCAAGCAGAAGACGCTAAACTTCGTTTCTTTCTTGTGCCCTCTCCTGCTAGGCTTTGGAGTGAATCTGGAGTTGATTTGGCGATACCAGGGTGCAACTCGCCAGAATTTCTGAACAATGCCAACTTCACCGAACTATTGTTCTCACATGGCGTGCGGCATATCACGGCAAGTCCACATGCACCTTGTTGTGTACTGTTACGTATGCATTTTCAGACAACGCCGTTTTGGTGTGTCAAGTGCTAGACGAGAAATGTTTCATCGCATTCATTGGGTAGAGAATATGTGGCGGATCCTTCTGTTGCAGCTGGGAATTATGTTTACAGCACGGCATGGTTGGTCTTTGCTTTCTCAATGTAAGAGCAGAAGTTGCCAGATGACATCCACATTGACATATCTTTCGGTGGCAGCACGCCATCGCTATATACGGGGAATCACCTGCAAGAGTGCTTACTGTGTGCAATGAGTTGGTGCCAATTTTGTGCCGGTGGCTCGCACTTCTTGTGAAACCGGGGGCATACATGGTATGGCGGCATCCCTTTGAACTCGAAGACACAATAAGCGACGCTGCTGTCCACGGGAGTATGAATCGCCATCATGTATGGTATGTAGTGATGATTCTTAAGCAGTCAAGGGGTTGTTCGGTGTATGTCAAGCATAGCGCTGCTGCACATGCGGCGAGTCTTCAGGAACGTGTACAGGAGTGATCCCTCTCCCTCTTTCTTACTTAAGAATGCTTCACCAGTGTTCCTTTGAAAGCGCGTCACTACAGAGTCTCAGCCTGGCGTAGTGATCTTCGGGGAAGGACAGCCATCATGCAGTCTATGCTGCCATGTTTACACGTAGTTGTGCATGCCAGATTTAGTAGGCGAAGTGCACTCGTTCTTCGGAGAAAAAAAATCAGCAGCTTCATGTCAGCACGTAGAATATCAGTGAACTGCTATGCATACTTCAGTACTGAAAGCTGCATCTCACAAACCCTACTTTTCTTCGCTTTCAAGCAGATTGTCTACCGTGCTGCCCACGTTTTTGAGGAGACTGCTTTGGGACTGCAGCGAGCTATGGCCAGGTTTGGAGTTCATGGCGATGCACACCTCCTGGCAGATGACCAGGAGCTCATAGATCAGCCTCTTGCTGCTGAGTTTCAAGACCCAACACACCTATTTGTTGTTATTTGCGATCATTACTTTGCGCTGATGCCCCATACATACATTTTACTGCAGCTAGAGCAGTTGGCAGCTTTTCAGTACTTACAGAAACACCTGCCTGATGCCCTGGTGATATGGGAGTTCAGCTCATTTGGGCTGTCGTTTCTGAGGCATGTGCTTCACATGCCAGCATCGTATATGCCAGCGTACACAAATTTTGAAAAGCCTGCAGAGGCGACATCTGATGGCAGCATTGCAGTACTGTTTTTTGGCTGGATACACTTGCGGCGGCTGCCAGTTCTGCAAGCTCTGCTGAATGCGGGGGTACCACTGACCATTAAGGAACTGGTGTATGGCAGCGAGCTGGATGAGGCAGTTCGTGAAGCACAAATTGTAGTCAATATACACCGGGTGGACAGCGCTTCCCTCGAGGTGCACAGGCTGAATCGGCTCCTGCTGCAGGGGAAGTGCATTGTGTCAGAGCCATCTAGCGATCCAATCCTTGATGCCATATACTCTAGGGGTGTCGTATTCGCACATGTAGGCGATATTGTAGAGGTGTTACATGAGTTGCTTGCAGACCCTGGTCAACGCCGAATATGGGAAGTGAATGCTTTAAGGCTTGGTAACGATCTCCAGGACAATTTGAGTCCATTGAAGCAGGGGTTAATGTTGGCCATTGATGCGCTGTCCCAAATTGCGACACCAGCTACATGACCAAATTGTCCACGGGCTTTTTCTTTTTGACCTGCTGCTGTGCTTGGATGAGGTAGCGCATGTGCTTGGGTAATGGCTCAAGCTTGAGCATATTGTTGGCAAAACACACACCGATTCAAATTGTGCATGGTGCAGCGAGGTCAAGGATTGCGCAGCTGTACTGTGCCGAAGTGTCTCCAATTCATTTCGATCGCGCTGGTCATAAGGGGCCTTTGTTCCTCTGTTCTGGCAACAGCTGTAAACATTATGGGGTTAACCATTATCTGCCATCAAGTGCAATTAGTTGAACATGCTGCAAAATATGCATGTCATGCTGCAGCTTCAAGTTGACTAGAATTGGTGTGTCAGTCTTGACAAACCCTTATGCCATTGGGAGGGGGCAATCATGTTATTACCTCTCATCTGCCTGCATGGTCTGTCTGGTTCAAGTGCGGGCGGGGCGGGGCGGGGCCTTTGTTTTGGGTTGAAGCTGAAGTTCGCGATTTGGAAAATGAGCTGGCGATGCCGCCAGCTTCATTCCCGTACAACTTCCCGCGTTAGTCAAGCACCCAAGTGAGCGTCAGTGAGCACAGCTCGCTCAGACTTGGCCCCAGCGGTGGTTCAGGTGCCTTCGAACCGCACAACACCCAGGTGTGCAAAGATGAGATTTCTTTCGTTGTGCGGACGGATGCTGCTAGCACTGGGTGCGGCATATGTAGACTGCGACGGCGCTTCCGTCGTCATTGAAAGCCTTCTCGTGCCGATACACCAGCTACCTATGTACCAAACGGCGGGCAGACAGCTGCGGCTTGAAGCACCAGCTGGAGACGGGAGAACTTACAGAATTGAGGGCACTGTACCGGCGCATCAGCTGCTGGAGCCGGCGTTGAGGGCCGCACTGAAGGTGAGGCTTTGTTGCTTTGCGGCTGACGAGTGCCTGACATGCAGACAGTTCTTGCCCTTGCGCTTTGTGATCGAACGAGTCGGACAAAAACTTGCAGCTCTGCCGTTATTGTTTTGAACAGGATTTGCCTGAGGACCTGTTATCCGAAGCGCAGAAGGATGGGCTTATGGAGCGTGCATATGCCAGTGTCCTGGGATATGAGCCTCGCATGCCGTCAAAACGGTATGACGCACGCATCAGCAGGACCCATTTCCTGGCCGTGTTGGCAGCGCACCGTGGCTACAAGGACTACCTGGAAATAGGTCAGTTGGAGCTAGTACATTCGTTTGAGTGGCTGTCATTGTGACACTTTCAGACTGTCACACGACATTCAGATTCTGTACAGCAAGCTTAGATACCATTCATCTGGGCTTTTTCGCGCCCTGAGCGGGAGGTAATAAAAACTACATTGTCATTAAGACACTTTCAGACGTGTCACACGACATGTAGATTCCGTTCAGCAAGCTTAGATACCATCCATCTGGGCTTTTTCGCGCCCTGAGCGGGAATTCATAAAAAGTACATAGGTGATCATTGTATCTATTGTGAATGAGCTGCGCAACGCAAATAATACAGACACAGGTTGAGCCCAGCCATGATGCTCAGAATCGCAAATAGTTGTCCTGGCAGTGTCATCACTGCCGCTTTGTCCACACTGCTGCACATACAGCATGGCATTAGTTACATCATACTTCTAGATATATGTTATGCCATGGCATACGGAGCACTTGGAGTGCCTCAGCATGTCTATCACTTTCGTTCTGCTGAAAACTTGAAACTGGTCGTGTGCTCAACAGCCGTGTCTGATAGAG
Organism: Tribonema minus; assembly: GCA_017506865.1. Taxonomy (NCBI): domain Eukaryota; class Xanthophyceae; order Tribonematales; family Tribonemataceae; genus Tribonema; species Tribonema minus. Next base: position 25,027 of record JAFCMP010000158.1, read on the forward strand.
CATGTTACAACTGAGACAATGAATGATATAGAAAGGTTGCGCATTCAAGCTTTGAGTAGAGACGACAGCTGCCATGCGTACACACGCGTATGATACACGTGTGGGATCTGATTGTCGATTTGGCGATATCTCATAGACTGGCTTTCAGAGTCTGCCTGTGTGATCTGCCGTGGCGACGCAGCACGACAGTCCTGCCATGTGTGCAGATCAGTGTTCAGGAGGTGCGTCATGATTTTCTACAGCACTGAGGCTGGCAGGACTGGAAGACTTGAGATCTGAGCACACCACAACCTCACAGCCTCCGAGGAGGCACAGGATGGCCCGACTCAGATCCTCAAATTGAAAGTTTGGGCCATGCATGCCACTATTACTCTTCTGCAGGGTGTGACAACGGATTCAACTTTTGTGCTGTGACAACATCAGCAGCCCTGCGGGGTACATACGTGGATCCGCTGCCAGGAGGGACTCAAGTAATGACCAGTGATGAATTTTTCTCTCAATACCAGGTGAGGGTAACAACATGACCACGTTTGTGCGTGTTGCTTCTCAAAGCAGCCTGTCTTCAAGTTGAACATAAAGCGTGATCACCCTGACTTTACCACTCTCAGTGAGCTCGAAAGGTTGTGCACACTTGACGGGGTAGCCGTCACCTTCTGGGGTGCAAGTATACCACAGCCCCCCCCCCCCCCCCATTTTCTTGACTTATCTGGAATCTTCAATTTTGTCAGGCGATGTCCTATAGGCCTGCAATTCATTGTGTCAATCACGACGGTACAAAAGCAAGACAGATCGGGCCATCGGTTGGTGGGGGATGGCGCAAAGTTTGCTTGGAGTTGTTGCATGACGAATGTGTCTGATAGTGCCACAGTGTTGACGCCGCCAGCATCGCATGGTTGTTAAGTACCTTCAACTTATTCTTTTGTACTTCGTGCATTGATAGATTGTGATCCTGTCCATCCATTGTTTTAGGATTGCTTTGTGGTTACTTTTGTGTGGCACACACCGCAACATTCATCGAAGTCGTGCACGCCAAGCAACGAAAGTGACATGTTAATGATATCACTATGCTAAGCGTTCTGATCTGTGACATCTTCATGCCTTCGCTGTGGCTGATCTGGTTCATTGCAGGGTGCTGGCTTTGACCTGGTCTTCATTGATGGCATGCACGAGAAGCATCAAGTCCTGCGAGATGTCAACAACGCTCTCAAATGGCTCAAACAAGGTGAGGAACTTGAAGTGCAGTCCCTTGCGCTTTGTTGCAACGCACACTGCATGTTGATGGTCAGCCTGGACGCTAAATTTGTTTGTAAAAGTAGACTAATTGTTTTGAAATGCACGGTGTATGATGGCATTTGTATGAGGCGCATAGCGGTCCAGCTTGAACTGTGTTCCATGCATACCGTTTGGAGCTGAGGCGGTGGCTGCAGCTGCACTGGTGGCCGCTGCTGATTTTGAAGCATCATATGAGCGCGTTTGTTTTTGCATGGCCTCACTGCGCCCTTGGGATGTGCAGGTGGGACCATAGTGCTGCATGACTGTGCCCCCAGAAACCGTTCAATGGCGCAAAGGCTGGGGGTGGAGGAGAGGCGCAGCCATCTGTGGAATGGGGATGTGTACCGAGCAGTCATTGAGGTACGTCGTCCCTGACAGCTTGACCTTTGCAGGTACAACAATCAACTGCAGGTGATGTGGCTGCTTGCTGCCCAGCAGGGCACAACGCTCAGAAACAATTTCAGTAGGCCTCACATTTCTGGGCACTGCTGTACAGCGACGGCTTCGATATAAGAGCGCTCGATATAAGAGCGGTCACAGTATAAGAGCGGTCTGACGGCTGCACACGGATCTGGTCGATATAAGAGCGATTTGGTGCTGCTCGAGGCACACCGCTCTTATATCGTGTCCACCTACTACTAGCCGCCTCAAGTACGATGCCTGGAAGCAGCGTTTGCGTAGCATTCAACAACGCTCAAGCGCGTATCAAGCAGTCACAGCGTATAGCGTACGGTGCGGTTGCGTTCCGGCTCGTAGCCAACTTCAACTGTTGGCACCTAACCCTACTAATTTACTTCAAATCCTAGGGGTAGGGTTAGGGTTAGACGAGGGTTTACCCTAACCCTAGTTAAGCCCAAGGATGATATAAGAGCGGTCACGGTATAAGAGCGGTGAAGTTGGCGGGACGGACCCGCTCTTATATCGTAGCCCTCGCTGTATGTAGTTGCATTGAGGCGATGTGCTGACTGCCAAGAAGTGCCTTGTTGGTCCATGTGACCGCAGCAGGACTTGCATTGCAGAGGTTGGGGTTAGGATTATAGCAGTTGCCGCCAGCTGCATGCGAGTATACTGTGTGAGGTCTGCAACATACACCTGCAGCATACTTCGTACGTATGATATGCTGTGTCTAAAGTGCCTCATTATTGCGAGAGGGCCCCGTGTTTGCCTGCCCTGCCTTGCTTGCTTGTTGCCTGCCTGCCTTTGCCCGCCTTTGCCTTTGCCTTTGCCTGCCTTTGCCCTTGAGCCCTTTCCTTTTCTTTCTTTTCCTTTTCTTTTTCTTTTCTTCTTCTTCCTTCCTTTCCTTCCTCCTTTCTTACTTTCTTTCTTTCTATGCTTATTCCTGTTCCTTGTGCTCTCCTCTTTCAACGGCCATCATTCCTGCAGCTGCGCGCAAGGCTAGACCTGGAGGTATTTGTTGGCGACTTCGATTTTGGCGTGGGCATTGTCAGGCGCGCGCGCAACATATGCCCATTGCCCATTGCCGGCAGCTTGCCTGGCTGGCAGCAAGCTCAGGGGTGGGGGGAAGGCGACGTGACGGCTGCAAAATTTGCGTACTTCAAACAGCATGAGGTGTACCTCTCAGACCTCACGCCAGTGGAAGAGTTCTTTCCTCGGGCAATGTGTTTGCAGCCTCTTGATCAATCACTGTCACCTGGTGCTTCGTGCCCCACGAGTGCAGCCTGGTCCCCCACATCTTGACTTTGCTACTCAGGTAGTGTAGTTACAAATGCAAAGAGCTTGCCACAATACACAGACGCTTCATGACCATGGTATAATTGCATTTGCGCTGCCAAACGCTGACGCATATTCTGCCTGTCTGCTGGGTATGCATGCGTAAGATGGCATTAGTACGTAATGTACATCCCAGGTTCCTTGAATACTGCTAAAACTTCTCTCGTATGAATGGCTGGGACATCATGGCATGTGCAAGGCACCTGCATCCCCGATATCCCGCACCCTGCCGCCCCTTCCCCCCTCTACATCGGCGATACGTCATAGCCCCCTACTAGGCTATTGATTTGAACGGCCCTTGTGCAGTCAAGACAACAACATTCGACCGCGTCGATGCTGCGGTTGTCGTATTTGCTGCCCACCGTAGCAGTGATGCTTGGCCACAGCTGTTCGTGACTTTTCGCCACCGTCAGCCGTCAGTGCTCGCGTAGAGCGCCGCATGGCCTCAATGACTGGCGGCAGTCCCTGCGGCAGTCCCTGGGCCTTGCATATTGTGCATGAGTGCTGCGCGAACCAGGTGACTGCGCCGTGTTCGTCAGCGTCGAGCCTCCGGGCCCCAACTGCCACACTGGCATGAATTATTGCTGGCCGCAGTATTGTGCATGCCTAGGCCATGTATGCGGCTGGTGCCAGTAGCCCCAGGAGCGGCATGCCTAGACCGCCTCGTCGCTCCGGCAACCGTGATGCCCGCAGCGGCACTGCGATGTCCGTGAGTTCTGGCGGGCTCAAGCGTGGCAGTATCAGCACGCTGCCACTTCTTGCTGCCTCATTGTCACCAGCAGTGCAGGCGGCCAGCAGGTGTGACTTCATGGCTTTCGCGGTAGCACGGCCGTGCAGGTGCAGCATGCGTTCGAGCGTTTATGCACAGAACCCGTCAAATGCGTGCAGCCATGTCTCACTCAAAGCCGTCAACGACCCGAGCTAAGAAGGACTTGCGCTTTGTCAGTGACCTGCGTAGAATGAACTGTGCTGCCTGTACTAGTAGGTGATGCCGCGCCATCAGTGATGCCAGCCAGCTGCCACGATAATCGCCAGGTCCCTGCGTGAACAAGGTGCTTGCTCATGGCAGCATGCACATACTATGCCGAGTGCCCTACCGGTACCCCGACCGATGAAAAGCCCTGACTGGACTCTCAGACTGGCATGGTGGCATCCACAAACGATATGTCAAGGGCGCGCAGGCATGCTCTGGCCTCTTCATCAACTTGAAACTCCGTGCCGCGCATGGCGATGGCCAGCGACTTGTCCGACAGAGTCTGATCGGACGCGTAGGCCAGCCGGCGGATCACCTCTGCCACCCCAGCGGCCGCTGCGTCGTCGAAATAGGCAGCTTGCAGCACGTTGAGGTCGTCCAGATATTTCAAAGCGCAGTGCGGGGCTAGCGGTTCCGCTGTACTGTGGCCGCGGGCCGGCATACTGCCGGGCCTCGCATTTGCTCTGTCAGGGTATACTAAAGAAGAGCAGAAAGGCCGCTCGCTGCCACTGCAAATTCAATTAAGTTGTAGCGGCCCTAGAGGGTTTTCTTGCTGGCACCCTACTACTACTAGTAGGTGGGAGCAGATAGTGCGGGCTTCGCCGTTCACTTCCACTCGCATCTCTGGGGCACTGGCAGTGTCGCCACAGTATACGGACTCATTGACAAAATGCAGGAGCAGCACCGGGCAGAAGAGCACAAGCCCCCGCACAATGGCGGCACCATCCACACTCTTAAATGCATTCATTCTCACAGTCCAGCTGAATTGTCACAGTGGTGCCACAGAGCTCGTGCCACACGTGTGCGCGCGCTGCCGCATGCTCCACGCCAGACCGGTATCCTACAACAAATTGCGACATGGAGGCCAGCAGCCCCGATATCTCGCCCTTGACGCTCTGTGCCGCTGTGGACCCGAGGAGCCTGCACCAGACACTGGAGCAGGCGATCGGACGCCGCTGCTGTCCTATGCCTGAGAGGGCCGCGGCGCGGAGAAGTCGTTGCGATTGCTCCAGCAGCAGTTCAGGCTCAACAAGCAGCGTCGTGAACACCTTGGCCAGGTGATGGGCGAATGCCGGTTCCATCACATCTGATTCTGAATCACCAGCTAGTCCTGGCGAGGCACTGTCCACGGGGCGGGTAGCTGCTTTCACTGGTGCACCAGGCCCAGCGGCCATCAAGAGTGTTCCTCAGCGCAGGCCGTCCAGCCCTCCTGCCTTCCCCGCCCCTGCTGCAGACAAGGTCGACAGTATGTCTGCTGTCTCCACCTCAAGGCATCGTCCGCCTGCGCTGGCAACATCCCCGGGCCTATCGCTGTGATCATGCGCCTGGCCCGATTCGAAGGCAGGACTGCCGCTGCCAGTGGGCCCGGCGGGCGCTGCCACCTCTGCACTGTGCAGGCAGTGCCACCGGGCGTCGCGTACCAGGCCGCGCACTTGCTCCATTGGCGTATCGAGTACCCCCGGCCGTGTGCCAGTTTCAGGGTGCTTTGCTGCGAGCACCTGTGCAGTGACCTCGTCTGCTGGGGCGCATGCTTCACGAGCCTCTAGTCGTGCGGCAGCCAGGCCTACACCCCGTCGCTTGCCTGAGAGGGCAGCGCACGCAGTTTGCTGCCTGGAGTCAGCCTCCGTCCAGTCAGCATCGAAGATTCAAGTTGTTTGTGCCGACACCGAAGCTACGTTGTCTGGTTTGGGAGCCCGCAGCGCTGCTGCTGCTGATAGCGTCTTTCTCAGTAACTGCGCAAAGTTGCCAGACAGCAACGCTGCCATCATGATGGCAGCCGGGCGGCAGGCGGCATACCGGTTTCGTCCGGTTGCCTACCAAAGGCCATTGCAGCTAGCAGATGAAGCAGTCTGTAGCCGCGCTGCACTAGAGTCTGAGAGACCTAATGGGCAAACATCCCGGCACCATGATGGAGGCGCACCCATGCTGCTTCACGTGCGCTGTCTGTGGCATCCACCAGTAGTCGTGTAGCGTACTCCACTAGCCTTGCCCACTGGGTGCATTGCAGCTGGGTGCGGAAGGGGTTGGCAGTCGTGCACCATGGTGAACAGCAGCAGCAGTAGACCCGCCTCAGTCCTTGTCCACCCAGTGCACAGTGTGATCACCGCTGCTCATAATGATGTGTTTAGGGACCAATCCCCAGATGCGCACTCTGCGGTTAAAGACCTAACCAGAGTCAGCACTACTGGCCCAAGTTTAAATGCAGAAAACAGTCTCTGATCAACCACCGCAAGCACAGATGGGTGCGCGCACGCTTGTGTTTAGCACAATGCCCCTATTGCAGTTGTCACTGCTGAAGCGCAGAGTGCAGGCCTGAAACTATAAACTTTACCTTGTACTCCAAACTATGAGACACATATAGGGTTGCACGAAAACGTATTTGGCCACACAAATACGGCGCATTTGTGGCGTATTTGCTAACCACGGATACGTCTTGAGCAAACCTCAACATGATAGTATGCTGCGCAAATGGCGTATTTGTGGGGCATGTGGTGAGTCTACTCAATTCCAAGCATACAGTCCACCACAAAAAGTGCACTTGAACTCAGAAATAAACTTCAAAACACGCATTTTTGCAACCCTAGACACATATAACATGTTCAAGCACGGGCGTCCCTTTTTCAATGGCGAGTTGCCGTGTTGACATGTAGTGAATGTGCGGCGCGTTGACACCACACTTTCAAGGTATATGGCACAGTCTACAATACACCATCAGCAATCAAGTTGGTCCATATGGATGTGAAGCGGCAGATGCAAATAAACTCATTCGCTTGGTAGGAAAAAGCCTTGTCACCATGGCATATGCCAGCAGACATGCCATGGCGCTTTTGAACTTGCATCACTGGGCTGTTCTCTGCCTGGCGGATGCAGAAGCTTTCAGGTGCCTTGCATCTTTACATCCTGCAGTCACTTTTCCAGTGTCACTGGCAGTACCAGAAGTGAATGACATGCCCCGACATCAAACATCCATTTTTACCTGCTTTGGCTTGCTTAGGTCTAGTGGCAGAAGAAACATATGTGTTGTGCCAGTGGCAGCGGCAGGAAGTGCGACATGCCTGCAGCCCCGCTTTGCAGCAGTCGCCTTGGTAGTGGGAGGGCTTGCACCGCCATGTCGCTTGTTGGGCGCATGCGTTCCAAATGTAAACCAAATATAATGGCAGCAGCTGCAGCTCTTCTTGAATATCTTAGAGGTCACCTACGCCCCTTGCCCCCATGCGGAACTTGTGGACTACAGTCGAAAGCTCGTGTGTGCTTTGTTTAATTCTGCTTGAGGGGCGCAAACCCTATGAAAAGTGCGAGATGCTAGATGTGCTTCTGTGCTGACGTCAAGCGTGTGCTCACACTCATTTGTGAACGCAGCTGAACACGATCGCTACAGACGATATTCAAATGGTCTTCCAGGAGGGCTTCGTCCGCCTCAAAACCTTTGCTCGTGTGTACTAAGAGGCAGCGAGCAGTGGCAGCGTGCTGATACTGCCACGCTTGGGCCCGCCAGAACTCACGGACATCGCAGTGACGCTGCGGGCATCACGGTTGCCGGAACGACGAGGCGGTCTAGGCATGCCGCTCCTGGGGCTACTGGCACCAGCCGCATACATGGCCCAGGCATGCACAATACTGCGGCCAGCAATAATTCATGCCAGTGTGGCAGTTGGGGCCCTGAGGCTCGACGCTGACGAACACGGCGCAGTCACCTGGTTCGCGCAGCACTCATGCACAATACGCAAGGCCCAGGGACTGCCGCAGGGACTGCCGCCAGTCATCGAGGCCATGCGGCGCTCTACGCGAGCACTGACGGCTGACGGTGGCGAAAAGCCACGAAGCTGTGGCCGAGCAGCTCACAGCATCACTGCTACGATGGGCGGCTGATACGACAGCCGCAGCGTCGACGCTCCCCGCTGCGGTGCAAGCGATTTACGCCGCAACTGCTATCACGGAGACGGTGACCACTGAGCCAGCCCCGCACACACCTAGTATTGCGCCTGACGCCGTGGCGGGGTGCTGCGGCGGCGACCGTACCTGGCCCTCAAGCCGCTGCCGCAGCTGCCTCTTCCACGCGCTCAAACACAAAATAGCGCGGAAAAAAGCAACGGCAGCGGCGGACAGGAGGACGACGACAACGACGACTGGGAGGCCTATGCTGACGTGATCTGCAGGAAGGTAGTGCCCCGCCGCCGGCGCGTCACTTCATGCACAAGCTACAGGCCGGCCTTTCAAATGTTCTCCGACGTCAATACGAGGATTGCCTGATGAAGGACCTAGAGGCTGCCTCCGAGTCGGCTGGTGCCGTGGGCAAGCCAACTCAGGCTGCCCCCATTCGGTGACTCGTGCGACACCAGCCGCTGCCGCCAACAGGCTAGCGTGCGGGTCATGGTGCAGCTGCACAGTCAGCGTGCGTCCGGGACCATGGCGTTGATGAGCGTGCCGCCCACTGCCAATGACCGCCCATGGTAGCAGCCATAATGATTTTGGTTGCAATTTTCATAGACTCTGGATGGGGCATACACGGCAAGGCGTGCCCATGGCAGTGCAGTGATGTGAGCCCCACCTCCAAGCATGCGATCAGCTCCAGCCAGCACATACGGGGACACAACCGACACACACTGCCGAAAAAAGGTGCCTCCAACACATCTTGAGACAGCACCATGTCTCTATTGTCCGCAATGAGGACGCCAGCGTCTTCAAGGTACCGGGGTGTCGAGCGGACACAGTCATCGACTCAGGGTGTCTGCACTTGAGCAGTGCACACCATAAGAAGGGAGTAGTGCTAGACACAAGTGCGCGCACCCACGGCAAACTCGTACCTGACAAGCACAACGAATGCCGCGAACACCGATAGCTATCATCATGATGCTGCTGCCAGTGGGGTGGGGGAGGATGCGAAGGTCACTGACAAGCACCACACCGGCACCTTGACGTCATCTTGGGCCTTTGTGCCATTCGTGCAGGAGTCGTGCGGACGGCTGGGCAAGCAGACAAGACTTTTTGTCAAGGAGTTGGCAATGCACTCAGCACTGTGCTCAGGCGGGGGGAAGGCATATGTGTTGCGCAAGTCCGGGCTTGCTAAGCGCCAGATCCTCATTGAGCTGAGCATGTCGTTGGCGCGGGAGTTGGTGGAGCGCATCATGGCGTACACACGCGGAGCGCGAATGCTGGGCTGTGTTGCAGTGCCGGTATCCAAGCTCCTAGGGCGCAGTGCAGACTAGGCTGCTGCGTTGAAGCAAAATTTTCGATTGCATAGGCAACCCGGCCTGCCTTGGGCCCTGTAAATAAATACAAGTCCACAAATACACATGTGGGTTTGTTTGTACTGTACGATGTGGAGCGCTGTATTTGGTGTGGCACACACCAGCAACCATCATTGGTCATTCATGGCCCAATGCACAATGTCTTGCTCTGATACATGCGCTGCGTTACTGGTGCAATCGTCTTGTGACCTGATGTGGCAGTGACACAATAATCAATGAAAGTGCACACCCTGAGCAGACAACACTTGAAGAAACAAGATGCGAAAGAAAGGGTAGTCTTGCAAACCACATTGCATTGACAAACGCATTCTCAAACTCACGCCAATAAGTCGCATACAGACACACAAGAGATCAAATTCAGCCTTGCTCCCAAGTCCCGGACTCCAACATAAAGTTGAGCCATTTGCCAAGTGCACTGCATACCAATCAACAACATAAGGTGGTCCCTCCATTCCACGTTACATTGCCCTCACTCATTACTCGATACTCCTCACTGCTGCAGCACTCAGCATTGTGGATAGGTGTTCCAGGAATATGGTGCACATGGAGGCCATTTGCACGGCAAACGCAACACAAAGTCTTCATGATGGCTCATTGGTTATCATGTGAGCAAAGCACAATCTTGTGCCTTCATCCAAGCTCGATGCTGGTCACAAGGGCAGAGCTCACGCTGCACACAACAAGCGGGACATCACCAGACAACATCACGTTAAGTTATGCAAAGGTTATGGACAACTATCAGAACATCAGGGAGCATCATATTTTGGTGACCAATCTGCTGGCGCGCCAGTAAATGCCCCCTTCGTGCACAAGCCATCAGCTTTCAGGGGAAACGATAAGCCACAAATGGATGTGATGCGCCTATTCAGCATGTACTACTGGCGCCTGTGCACAACCACTTGCATAGCTTCAATTCCAGATTGCATCAAATTATACTTGCCATCAGTACATTCATGTAGTGCAGGAACTGGCAGAGTGCATCATAGTGTGCGTTGGTAATGGCAGTGCTGGCTGGTCCAGCTTTTCTGGGCTGCTGAGATAGACGTAGTGCACCTGCTGCTGAATATTTTCTGTGCGTGTAAGAGAAACCTGTCTGCCTTCGGAGGTTGTGATTGCTTCTTAATGACATGTAGTCTAAAGATGGGATCATTCAATTTTCAGCTGTTACAATCAGTGCATAAATTTCAGCTGTTGCACTCAGTACATGAATGAGTGTGAATTATGTCGAAGGAACTCACCGCATGCCGTAGCGGATATGGCGGCCGTGCTTGAAGATGTCAGCCCAGCGGTGCACGCCACGCAAGTAGCAGTGGGACCACTGCTAGAACTAGTAGTCACAGAAGTCTTGAAGGTTCCCTTCGCACATGCGCTGCATGAGTTGGTGGTCGGATCGTAGTTGTAGTAGCCAGCAGCACAGGCTGTACCAACAGGGGGATGCAAAAGGATATAATCAGCCATGTTTGTTTTTTAACAATGCAGAGAGTTTGAAGTATGAAAATGTGATGCACTCAACCAGAACTCCTGCAACCGCATGTAGTCAGATGAGTGCAAGTAAACATTAAAGAAAGAAATTATTTGTGAATGCTCCAAAGTGCAGGGTATGACAGCAATTGAGCCTATTCTGAACAGGAAACAGCACCTCTGTGAGCAGAACATGGGATCGCGTAAATGCGAACTAAGAGTGTTCCAACAGATGCGCTCTTCGCATAATGATGCTCACCGGTGCAATCACCGATGCTAGCATTTCCAACGCTGTCGGGTGTTGAGGTCCCAATCCTAGGGCACTTGATGCAGGCAGTTGCACCAGTGGGGGCAACGTTGGCATAGACGCCCTGTGCACACGCCTTGCAGTCTGCAAAGACGCCGCCAGCTGAGTACGTCCCAGTGGGGCAAGTGGTGCACGTGCCGTCGCCGTCAATGCCACCATAGCCAGCAGCACACACTGTACAGACACAAAGCGGCCAGCGCACAGGTGGTGGCAGTGATGAGTCTTGCAATTGGAGCCAGAGCTGCGCGTATTCTACGCGCATCAGTCGCTTTCACAACCCGGATTCCTGCCACTGCGGTAGCGCCCCTGCCGCTGCGGCAATGCTCTGAGTCAGGAGCACCCGTTGCGGTGGCGCGCGGGCGGCGCCGCAAGCGCATCACTGGCGGTGTTGCCTGCCACCACAGCGGCACCGACCGCTGCGCACCGCCACAGCACCGCATGCAGCAGCGCTGCCCTGTTCAAGGACAAGACCGCAGCAGCGGGCGGCATCGGCGGCAATGCTGCCGCTGACACTGCCGCCGCCGCCACCACCGCAGCCAGCAGCAGCAGTGGTGATGGGCTATGGGTAGGGCTAGGGCGGCGGCAGCAAGCTGAGGGGCCCTGCAACGCGGCACGCAACCTCCTGCTCTACAAGAGAATCGCATCAGCGGCGGGCGCATTTCAAGACACTGCACGTCCCCCCGAGAACGGTCGCCATCACCCGACCGCGGCGCATGTCGCCGCCGCCGCACGGCAGCCAGGTCACCGAAACGGCAACGCACAGCAGCTGCTGCAGCAGCGGCGGCGGCAGGGCATCAGCTTATGTGCGGCGGACCGGCGGCGGCAGCGGCCACGGCGCAGCGCGTTTGCTGGCCGAGCACATGCTGCTGGTGGGCGTGCCATAGCCGCGCAGGGAGTCAGTGGCGGCGTGGGAGCAGCTGAATATTGCAGCTACGATGAGGCTCAGAATTCAAATCATGCAGTCTGCCAAGAGCAGCACTGAGTAGAATAAGTTTGTTTGTATTCACCACAGGCTGCCTTAGGCGTGGATGCTGTGTTGGCGCACGCTTTCTGCAGCAGTTTTTTTGTTGTTGACCAAGCACCTATGAGCTTGGATCACCGAGATACTTGCACTCCCCATAGCGCTTCAGTGCTGCATCATGTTGAGCAACCCTCTCCTAGCCACATGTTGTGATGCAGCGTTACTGCCCACGTCAGGCTCTTTCATACAGCCGGTTGACCTGGTTTTCTCTCTTCTTCGCACCTCTTGCTGCAGTATGCCTGGCGGGTTACTACTATTCGGCCCCTGGTACCACCTATGACAGCGCTTGCTGCCGTGCCCTATTGGCTACTTCAAAGACATTGTGGGCATACAAAGCACCACATGCACATCTTGCACTTCCTACCTGGCTGGGACTACCACCATGGCATTGATAGGGTGCAGTGCAGCTTGAGCAGCAGCATGAGCTTGAGTGAAGTGCAGTTCACCACACCATGTACCAACTGGTGCCGCTTGCAGCAGTCGTTTGCAACTGTTTTTGCAACAAAGCCCCGCTGCAGTCCGCGGGTGCAGATGCGCCGGCAGTCAAGGTGGTAGAGCCGATAGGGCAGGCGGTGCACATCTTGTTGCCAGTGCCATTTGCATACGTGCCCTGGGGCACAGACAGTGGCACCAGTTGAAGTAACGGTTGAAGTAACGGAGAGAGAGAGAGAGAGAGAGAGAGAGAGAGAGAGAGAGAGAGAGGAGAGAGAGAGAGGAGAGAGAGAGAGAGAGAGAGAGAAAAAGAGAGAGAGAGAGAGAGAGAAAGACAGAGAGAGAGAGAGAGTTGAGTTGAGTTGGTGATCAATCGCCATGGGACTAGGCCGGAGTCATTTGTTGCTGGTGTGCTGGATATGTTGGCGGTGCACTGTCGCAGTACCGCACCTCGAGCTGCCACAAGGCTTCGATGCTGATGCAGTAATGGATGCGGATTTCTCGCTCATCATCAACATCGTCGACGCCAGCAGCGCTGTGCGTAGCCAGCAGCTGACCATCAGCCAGGGACAGTCTCCTTATCAGGTGATATGCCAAGCGTTACATAACATTTGGACAAATCATCACTCACTCCATGTACCAAAAACAGATGCTGATTTTGCCCATCAGCACGAGCACAACAGTGTTGCAACCACGCTCCTGCACTGGCAGGGACTCCGAATCACCGAATCATCGGCCAGTCCGCTCACAACCTTGGCCAGCACTGCCAGCCGATCTCTCGGTGATCCTCACAGCTCAAGTTCGTGCTGCAAATCCTTGCTTTCAGGCAGCGCTGGATCACTTCACGGCTATGGGCCTGGTGGGAGCGGAGCTTGCGCAAGCTGTGTCGGCGCTGGTGGAGAGGGTTAGGAAGCATGCTGCAGATTCTGAGCAGGTGGGCAGTGAATATTGACGTCAACTTGCATTAAAATCGGGAGGCGCAATCACTCGTTTCTGAACGCAAGGGGGTGAGGTGTGAGCAACTGTTGTGAATGGTACAAAGTACGATACACATGAAACACGTGCTGCGCCGCACGTAGTGGTGCGTACAGCTGCGAAGCGCTGGTGCAGGTCCGCTTAAGGGCTGCTGCCATAACAAGCCGGTGCCATACATTCAGTGCCGCCTCCGCTGACAGCGGTGCAACAGCCTGCGGCAAGCCTTAGCTTCGAAGGCAGCATGATGCTGCAGCCTGAACTGATGCAATGCAAGCTGATTGGTCAAGTATGCCCAGAAACGCTGCCGAGGTGTTTCTGAACAAGAGTGCTTTGAGATGGTGTAGTCCGCTCAATGATTTGTTGAAATGCGCAATGGAGATTCATGTGCACCACTGGCAGATGTTGCTGACGCAATTGCATGCATCTTTGAGTGGTACCTGTATGACCCTCAGGATGTTACAGACTGAGTTCGACACGATGTACAGGTACCGAGATGCATGCGATTGCATCGACAACACTGAGCTTGCATTCACAAGAGTTTGTGGTGCAGCTGCCTGGTCGCCTCTGAGCACTCGGCCAGGCGACCTTTCAACGAAAGCCAGAGCACTTCAACAGAGTTCAACTTGGTGATTTCATCGCTGTCTCGGTATTGAGCCTCTTCACAGACAGCAGGAAATGATCACTTAGATCACAGTTGTGTAGCATGAACTTGACCCTTCCCCTCCCAAAGAAGCTGTTACCACCGGCACCTGCCCTCATGGACTGCCATGTAAAAGGGTCTGTACTACTTAACGGTACTTCAAGCGGTGCTTCGTGACCACGGGTGTCGTGCAGCGTATACAGCATCACTGAGCGGGTTTATGAGAGTATTGCAACCACGTGCTTGTTACACGGGTTGTTAACCTCCAGGCATGGCATAATCTAGACCACAGCTTGTGCTACGGACTTTTGATGTCACTAGTAGCAGCAGTGTCACGGTCTTGCAAGGCGTTGACGCTTGCTGCGGCATGCCTGCGCTGCACAGAGCGTTGACAGAGGCAAGCCTGTAGCTCGCTATGTTGACCACAGCACCTTCATTGAAGCTCGAACGCGTACAAGCGCGCCCCTTGAGTTTTGCTGCTTTAAACTTCAACCGGTACTCCGGCCCAGTCACCCACACAACTTGAACGCTGTGCAATACCTCAAGAGTCTACCTTCGCGCAGTGGGCTGCATGCTTATGTTACATATAACGCCAGAGTATTATGGTAGCCAACCCCTTGGGCCCAGCTCAACAACCCCCTTGGAGTTGCCGTTGTTTCTGTGTCCAGGCGACCAACTTCACAATCAAGTAGATGCACAAAGTGATTTACGGATATGCCATTGTGCGGCTGCAGGATCAGGGCTCCATATTGCGGTCACATGTGTTCTCTTCAAGTCCTACTTCTACAATATGGGCTGCTGTTGTTCGCTGTAGAGCATGCATTCTTATCAACTATAGCAAGCTATCATGTAACTTGCAGAAACGCACAAACGCTCCACAAGAGCCAGGCAATGGCGTAGTTTTGCCTAGTGTTGGCTACATTGAGCTTACTCTCAAAAGTCTACAGCTGATACTGCATGAGCTGCTTGACTGTGGTACTGCTCACTTGGTGTCTGTCCTTGCTTTCGCACTCACCTATGGTGCGCAACAATACTAAAACTGCAAAATTACATTTCCATCATGTTCTGCCAAGTCAGCCCTGCAAGGTTGATTAGACTGAGTATGCGTCCTATAGTATGGGCTGGATTTGGCAGTTATTGTACCATCATCCCATTTTTTTCCGACATGTCCCATGAGAGCAGTGATTGTGAGCTGATGGCATCATTCCAACCCTGCTGCATCATTGGTCTTTGCCCGCCATGCAGCCCAAGATCATAGACACAATCTTGTACAATGGCGAGCCGGCGCTGCAGCTGCGACTGGAGATGTTGAAGCACGTCGTCGACGAGTTTGTCTTAGTGGAGGCAGCAACGACATTTTCTGGTGTCCCCAAACCCTTCCTATTCACAGACCAGCACGCCGCCCTGCTGGAGCCCTACCGCCACAAAGTTACGATAATAATTGTTAAGTCCTTTCCGGAACCATCAGATGATGACCTGAGAGACCTTCGGTCGAGGTCCTACATCAATGAGCAGAGTGCGCCATCGTGGTTCAGAGAGCAGCACCAGCGCGATTTGATAGCGCCCTACGTGGCTGAGAGGTACAAGGGTCAGCGATACGTTATCCTTGTCTGTGACGCAGACGAGATTCCAAACCCCGACATTGTGCACCGCATGCGCAGCTCTGTAGATCTGTATCACGCACTTGATGTACCCACCGCTATGTTTATGAGGATGTTCTATTACAACTTCTCGTGGCTGCGATTCCAACGTTGGCCAATGGCATTTGCAGTGAACGATCACGGGCTGCAAGCAATCCAGGGGAAGCTGGCCGAAACGCGGCTGCTCCAAATGCAGCATATTGATGCAGCAGGCTGGCACTTGTGCTACTTTTTCAATGCGGAAGGCGTGGCGCGGAAACTCAGGTCGTATTCACACACAGAGTACAGTGGCGAAAAATTCACGGATGTAGCAATGATCCGCCGCTGCCTCAGGGAAGGGTGCGATATTCTGAATGCTGGGTCAGATACTGAGGATGAAACGCGTCCTTTTGATGACATCTCAAGCCTTCCCATTGAACTGCAGAACTTCCAGAAGCAGATCATGTTCTTGCAAGAGTACTCCTGACTCGCAACCTGCAATGTACTGCGTGTGCATGACACAACTGCCCTCAACTCTATGGCTTCCTGTGCTTGGTTGCCATGCAATTGGTTTTTTCCTACTCATGCATGGGCCGATGTGCTAAATTCAACTCTGTTTTTGTGCAGCCATGTGCAAGCATCGTCGCCCTAGCATGTCATAGAAGTACACCATTTGCGGCGAGGTCCTGCAGCGACTATGCACTTCGGTGTATGTGGCAGACCGCAAAGACTTTCTGGCGGAGCTCCTTGAGCCAGATAAGGTCCTGGAGTGGAGAAAGCGGCCATGGCCGGCAAAATCGCGTATGAGCTTGGTCACTGGCAGCTCATGCTGGACCTCATGCTGCGCGCCATTTCCCGCTACTCAGACAGCGCCAGCCGCCAAGGAGTGGGATCGGGACACGCAGTGGGTGCTTGAACACTCAATGGGCCTGCAGCCACCAGCCCAGACTGACTGTGAGCAAAGGGGTGCCCACTTTCATCTGGCAGCGATCGGCCAGCCTTACAAGTTGAACAAACGCGAGTTCCAACACGGCATGGCGGCCTTGGCATTTGATTGCCAGCGCCTGCGACATCTCTGATGTTGCATAATATAATATGTGGCGGGCATGCTGCAAGCGCTGCAATCAGCACTCTCTGGATGGGCGGGGGTCACGGTGCTGCAGCAGGCGACTCCTCAATTTGAAGCCCCAGGCAACGGTGCTGAGGATGTGGCAACACAAGCGGCGCCGGCTGCAGCGGCAGCAGCACTAGCACCACTGGCTGCCGCAGCAGCAGCAGCAGCGGCAACAAAGGCAGTGGCAGGTAGAGGCGCCGCCGCCGCGGCTCCGGCAGTGGCAACTGCATCAGCGGCAGGCCGCACTGCCGCCCCGGCGGCGGCGACCGTTGCAGAACTAGCGGCAGTGGCTGCAGGCGGCACAGCCGCTCCAGTACCGGCCGCCAAGGGCGCAGCCATTCTGGCGACACATGGCGCACTGGCAGCTGCCGCTGGACCAGTGGCCGCGGCGGCAGCACAGGTGGCACCAGCGGCAGCAGCATTGGTAGCACACGGCGCAACCACTCCGGTGGCAGCAGCAGCAGCACATGTTGCACCTCACTGACAGGCTGCCTCTGCGGCGGCACTAGCAGCAGCATCAATGGCAGCTGCTGCGGGCACAGGCAACACTGTGACAGCTGCCACTGCTCCTGCAACAGGGGCAGCGGCAGCAGGCGGCACCGCGGCCGTGCCGACGGCGACAGCGGCAATGGCAATAGCAGTGGCCAATGTGGCAGGTGCGGTGCCGCACCTGCACCTCAGCGGCTGTGGCCGCCGCAGCAACATTAGCAGCAACAACGGCGGGAGGCGCAGCTGCTCCAGCGCACGCAGCAGCGGCAGTCGCCGATGCAGGCGCTGCGCGTTCCACGTGGTGTACACCAGCAATGTCATAAGGCGCAGCCGCTGCGGCAGCAGCAGAGGTGGCGCGCCTGCCCCTTATGCAGACAATCGCCACAGCTGCCGCATCCCTTCCTGCGGCATTAGGTGACAAGCTAGAAAATCTGCCACCACCAGCAGCGCTGTTGCCACTGCAGCAGCAGCAGTCACCTATGCAGCAGCCACTGCCACCAGCAGGTGGTGGCACCGGAGCTGCTGATGCTGCTGTACTTGATTCAATGCTCAGCAACTGCAATGTAGCCTGAGGCGCCTCTATCAGAGCGCGCTTGTAGATGCCGTCGCAATTGAGCTTGCAGATAAAGTGCCAATGGAGGCAGACCTGCAACAGTTGCCGCAGGGCACGCAGCGCACGCAAGCACTTGCTCGAATCCGGTCGCAGCGCCACATGCACTCAATTGGCATGGCATTCCTCTACGAGCCGATGTACTCCACAACGGCTTCGTTCGATGGCCTTTCCCGGCAGTTGGCCGTTGAACGCGCCATCGGAGTAGAGCAGACAACAGGCTGCAAGCTGTGCGGAAAGTCTCCGGGCGGCACTCTGCATGCATGGCTGTGTCATGCGCCACGCGTCAAGGCGCACGAAACCATCGTCCACAATAACGTCAAGAGGGTCACGCAACGCATCCTGCGGCAATACTTCAAAACGGGACTGGTGGACGAGGACTACATGCCGTTTCTGGGATCCGCCGGGCCGCCAGGGAGTTGCAGGATGGACATTGTGCTGCCTGCCGACGCCTTCCCGGTGACCGGCTACGACGACCCGACACGTCACCTACCGCTCATGGTGGACGTCACCTGCTTCGAGGCACAGGTGGCGTTGCGGGCGCAGAAGACTGCAGCAGATCCCGAGCGTTGCTGCCGCGACCAAGAGGCCGCCAAAACTACCCACTATTCTGGCCATGGCGCGTGCATTATGATCGGAATTGCTACAAACTCGCCACTGAGGCAATCAGGTCATTTGGCAGCATCGGGGAGCAGGGGCGGAAGCTGCTGGAGGCTGTGGCGACGGAGTATGCCAGCAGGATGTCAGTGCCCGGAGGAGCGCGCCCTAAGCTCTCAAGGGCATCGCCCTGGCGCGCTTACGCTCGGCACTGTCGGCAGCGCTCCACATGGCGTACTCTGGCCGTGTCATGACACACATGGCAGAATCCAGGGGGGGGGGGCACATGGAGGAGGACGAAGGGGAGGATCCCGAGATGCCATTTGGCGGCGGCGGCGTTTGAGTGGTTGGCGTTGAGACACTTTAAACTGTCACACGACATGTAGATTCCGTACAGCAAGCTGCAACTTAGATGCCGTTCATCTGGGCTTTTTTGGGGCCCTGAGCGAGAATTAATCAAAAGTACACATCGGTTCCACGCCATGCGTCGCTGGTTCAAATCCCCCCATGCTTTTATGGTGCTGTTTTTTTTTGCGAGTGATCCCCCGCCCAGGGGAGAGGTTCGCAAGTAATCACCCAAACTCCAGTATGTGGAGTGCTGTATGCACATACCGCTTTGAGAGCAGCTCATCTTTGGACTGACGATGATGAATATAGGTATAATACCTACATGTACATCATATCTTTGCAGTTGCCTTTATATTCATCATCGTCAGTCCAAAGATGAGCTGCTCTCAAAGCGGTATGTGCATACAAATATAAAACGTATGTCACATGATATGCGTTGTACAGGTATGTACCGAGATGATGTAACATCACGGTTGCATTGACAATTGCAAAGATGGGCACCTGCGATGCGCTAATGGTCCCGAGCCCACCCCACTCTGGGCGGTCCTGCTGGTATTCCACCCCCCCGGCGTGTGGTCTTACCGCGGGCACGCCAATAGACGGGCGCGCTGTGCACCGCGCATCCCCCTCGTACACAACGGTGCACGCCCTGTCTTTGACATGGCGCGGGGCACTCCAACTCCTTGCTTTCACAGTGAAGTACAACTCTAAATGGAAGTTTGAAAAGTGAATGGAATCCCGGTGGCCATGGTGCACCGGTCGCGACGGCGGTGGCCACGGAGGCGGCAGCGGCGACAGCGGCGGCGGCGGCGCGAGCTGCAACGGCGGCACATGTGGAGGCGGCGGCCGCGGGCTTGGAGACGGATGTGGCAATGGACGTCACGAGCACGACGAACGGACAGTGACGACAGGCGTGCAGATGCGCCGCCATCAATGCTGCGCAGTGACGCCCAATTTCAATTGCCATGGTGCCAGCCGGGGCATTGAAGAGCGCGCCGCACAGCTCGTGAAAACGGCCGCCGTACAGGTAGGCAGACGATGAAGTAGCAGTATGTGGCACGACGACGCGTGCGGCGCACGCAGTGATGCGCTTCGACCTGGTGCTGCATACCCGCGCGGTAGTCGACGACGCCGTCAGTGGCATTGACACCGGCTCAAGCGCAGCATGGATCCGCGAGGACGTTGCTCGCCAGCATCGACATGACTGACTATTCCGTGCCAGTGCTTGACAAGGTGACGCGTCAATGGCATGTCATTATTGTGGCTCCGCGTCAAACATGTTCAAGTTGTCCTAGGACACTGCTGCGCACCATGCTGCAGCGGGAGACACGGTGGAAGGAAAGCCGGCGGAGGCCACGTATCTGGTGCACGCATGCATTACACATGTGTAGGCAATTCCTTGAATTGAACATGATCGCCAGGCCCTTCCGTACTGCTTGGCGGCGCGGCACTCAGCCGGCCACTTGGTACGTACGTGTACTTTGATTACTTCTGCTTAACAAGGGCCTAGGCTAGTAGCTGGCGAAAAACCTATGCCGCACGTTGTATACCAAGGCTGAACCACATGAAGGCCCTTTGGTGGCGGCGAACGCGCCGTTGCTCAGCGGCGGAACAGGCGATGTCTATGTGCGCGCAGTCATGTGCCTGCCAGTGAGTGACACTGCGGCGGCCCGAGTACAGGACGGCATCCCCTCCCGGCCGGGGCAATTGCGTAAAAGGGACAATGTTTTCCTTTTTAAAGCATTTGCACTTGACGGAGGACACAACGCTCCACCCCTGTGCATTACCCATACTGTGGCTGCAAGAGTTCTAGTACACGCCAACTTCAAGTTGAAGGGAACACCTGTAAACGCGAACAAGCAGGAGCTGGCACGCAGAGGCATCAGGCTGGTACCGCAGCAGCAGCAAGTCGTACAACAGGATGAGGCGGAATACAATCTTGTGAGCATGCTACAGGCGGACGGGAACACGCATAAGTCGGAAGCTGCTCGCTGGCGCAAAGCTCCTCAAAAATGCTCACACGGCACCATTCCACCGGACAGCATCAGCCATACATGTGCAGCGACTGCGGCTCAGCAATATTTTCAGCACGCTGCAGTGTGCGCCGATGCTGTCCATCCACCCGGCAGTCACCATACTACCTGGAGGCAAAGCGCGCGTGCCACATGCCCGGCGGCGCCGCAGCTCAGCGAGGGCGGTTGTGCACGCAGGGCGCACACTGGCAGCGTAGGCGCGGCACGCGGTGCCACCAGTGGTAGCGCCGCAGCGGCGCCGCAGCTTGGCGAGGGCAGTGACACATGCGCGGCGCGTTACTGTTGCAGCGGCGCCGCAACTTTTAAAAGCCAATTGGCGATGACGGCGACACTCACGCAGCGCTCGACGCCGATGGCAGTGGGCGCGCAGCGCGGCGCCGCAGCTTGGCCGCAGCAATGACGAAGCGGCGGGGAGTTTGTAAGCACACTATTGTATATACTGCACGTTGTCTTCAGCATGTCACCGCAGCAGCTACAGGAGAGGCAGCAGCTGCCTAGGCCCACAAGTTTGCGGGCTGCATCACGATCATCCGTTGCCTGCCAGTGCTCCGCACTAGTGCTAGTAGTAGCTACTAATGAGCTTGATGAGGGCATCGGCAGCTGCATCGAACCAGAAGAGCTGGCCATGGCAAGTACAACTTCAACAGTGACGGCGTGCTTACGCGCCGAAGCAGCAGAGGCCACGCATTTGACGGCAG
This sequence comes from Tribonema minus, assembly GCA_017506865.1. Taxonomy (NCBI): domain Eukaryota; class Xanthophyceae; order Tribonematales; family Tribonemataceae; genus Tribonema; species Tribonema minus. The sequence continues at coordinate 46,596 of JAFCMP010000158.1, forward strand.
GCGGTCGCAAAGAGACAGTGCAGAAGGAAATTCTACTTCTAATAGATTAAATTTTCTGGCGACAGGCACAAAACGGCTCATGCTGCACCATGATACCAATGGACAAGTAAGGATGATCATTGTTGGCGATGTTGCAAAGCAAACACATCAGAGAAACAAAGTGGAGGGTATTGAAACATGCAACATTGTCATTTTCACCATTCGCACATCTTAGGCCCTTGTCCGTAACTTTGGGCTCCGCAGCGCAAAAGGATGCATCTGCCACCTCAATCAACAAAGAAAACATAGATGCTTTTTGCCAAGCTTTGCCGTCGTGCAAAGTCTGTGCCGCTGTGCACAAGCTACATATTGCCTCCCGGCTGCGTCCCATGGCAGGACTCCACCACAATCACCACCTGGAGTGTTGGTTGTCTCCCTCCAGATATCAAGAGACTACAGGCGAAATGGGTCGTCCTCAGACTGCGACAGAAGCAAACCGACAGTGCAGCACAAGGGGCAAAGATGAAATGAACATGGTATCAGCATCTGTATGCTACATCGTTTTTCAACCATAGTATTTACCAGTTCTGAGTGCTTGTAGATGATGGCCAGCAGCAAATGGAAGCAACCAAGTGCTGCACGATTCGCTGCGTGGTAATGCCATCAGTGTGGCGGGAACAATCTGCGATAAACAGCCACTGAACATCACTTCGTCTCTCTCTCTAGTAGTGTGCTCGCTGTGAGATGCAATGGCCGCTGATCATTAACCTTCTTGAGTGCTCAGCTGCTGTGACTGATGCAAAGTCCATGTCTGGTGCTATGTAAGCAGCTGTTCAGCAACAATCAACTTCATCAAGAGGATCATGACTTACCGCATGCCGTGACGGCTGAAGATCCTGTGGCCGACGTGGTCAACGGATCCGTGCAGGGCGTGCATGCCCCATTGCCCACACTAGCTTTGAAGGTTCCCTTAGCGCACGGAGTGCATGACTTGGTGGATCCTGAGTAACTGGTGTAGCCAGCAGCGCAGTCTGTGTGATGGCAGTGCACCAGTGACGCAACATTGCATTTCTGTCAGTGGAATGGTGCATGCTGATTGAAGGGAAAGATGAACGGTGTTTAAAAAAATGACAGCATCAAGTCCTGGGTGGTGGTCAAAGTGTGCCATGGGATTTGTTCAGTTATTCGAGCCGTAAATACAGTAGCTTGCAACTTTTGACATGTCAGCACCACAGGTGCATGCCCAATCAGTCGTACAATTGAGCAGATGCGGTGGAAGCTTTCTATGTATTGACGCATCTCTTTTAAGATCAAAAATTGCATGACTAATGCATTGGGAGCGCGCACTGGCTGATATGGGGCCCATTGCACTTACAGATGCAGGCGCCCACGGCCGCGTTTGTGACCGAATTGGCGCTGACAATGTTGTAGGTCATCATTGTTGTGGTTCCTGTTCCTGGGCACTTGAGGCAGGCAGTTGCGCCAGTGCCTGCATTCGGATAGGACCCCTGGGTGCATGGTTTACAGTCTGTTAAGGTGCCCCCGGCTGAGTAGTATCCCGCGCTGCATGAATCGCAGGCGCCATTGCCTTCAACACCTCCCTTGCCGGCAGGGCAAACTGCATAGGCATACAGACAACCATGAGGGCAAAACGAGGGGTGTTCATGACCAGAAATGGTTACAGGCACTCCAGAAGGCGCTCTTCAGATGTACTTGAGTGTCTAAAACTACAGTGGAAGCAGTGACTAGGGGGATGAGGGTTGATATAGGATAACTTCTGGTGGTGAGGATGTTGGCATCTAGTATTTGAAGGACCAGAATTTCTACATTGAGGTGTAGGATAGTTGACAGCATGGCCGACTCTAGCTGACTTGAGTCACAACAAATCGCAAAATTCAAAGTTTTCGGCTATTTTGGCACAAAATGGAGCAAAAACCCAGGAACCAGCAGGGGGCGCAGAGGAGGGGGAAGGTGAGGGTTCGGGCGTATAGGTCACACGCAGCACAGTCTCAGCCGGAGGCAGACATGCAGCATTCAGCAGACCAACGTGGCCCCAAGGTCACCACGGTGGCATGTGGGGCTTGCAGCTGCTGACCCAGGCAGCAGATATCGATTTGCAAATATAGTTAGGTTATAATAACCGGCTGTTTGTCGACTGACGCCGACAACAATTGGCTATGACCACCCAAATCCACAAAAACGACCCTGAAACTTGCTGAGGTGATCAGCAGGCTTCTAAGCAAGGGCCTCCTGCACATGTGCACCTGTCACTACCACGCTGCTGGTCATGAATGGGGTTGCTCATTCCCCAAGTCACTGCTTCCACTGTAGCACTGACTGCATCGGTGACAAAATTGAGAAACTCAAGGCATTTTGGAATGCAAGTACAACATCAGTAACTGCAACTCATGCAGCTCGAAGCAGCTGGAAATGCAAAGCAATTGATCATATTGCAGGCCTCACCGCAAGCTGCCCTGGACGCGGATGCTGTCCCCACAGTTGTAGAACCCGACACATAGCTAGTGCAGGTTGCGCAGGTTGTGCTTTGAGAACCAACAATGTCTTTGTAGGTGCCCACGAGGCATGGAAGGCATGCTGGTCCTGATGAGCTGTAGTAGTAGCCTGGCATACACACTGGAGCAAAGCAATGCACAAATCAACTGCAGCGTCAGCGCATGGACAGAAAGTTCAGTACAGTGTGTTGTTGTGCCAGCTGCATGCAGCTAAGTTGTGTCAACACAGGGGCCAGCATGGTACCATTTGCCATGTGACGGCATTACGTGTTTCGCGGTACAAGCCCGTAATATAAGTTGCCATGGCTAGTTGTGCACAACATCTGGCCGTCTGCATAGTGTACTGCATTTGTTTCGCTGATTGCAGTTGCATACACAGCATAGTGAGCGAGCCAGGGTAGCATGCCATGTCAGCTATTGCACATCCGGCCCTGCCACGCTAGCAGAACGCTCTGCTGCGGCACTTGCTCACCCGTGCCACCAGGGTCCTGCAAAGCTTCAACGTGAAATTCACGAGCTGGAATTGGCTGCTTGATGACCTACATCAAAAGCCCTGTTTATGCCCTGCAGCCTTTATGGCCGTGTTGTATTTAGATTACACCTGTCCTACAGCAAGGCTTGTGGCTTAGAGTGCTACAGGTACACGACAAGAATTTTGATTGAAGTGTATGCAGGTTAGTAGAAGTATTCTTCGGAGTATGAGGTTTTGGTACTGATACAATAGCTTACCATTGCAGTCGGCAAGAGCCTTCATGCCGACGTCAGCCGTTGTGAAGTTGATGTCACAGCTGGTGCATGCGGTGTTGCCCGTTCCCGTTGCATACGTGCCCTTCGGGCATGACGTGCAGGCGGTCACACCACCAGCTGCTGAGTAAGTGCCCTCAGGACAGGGTTCGCATGTGTACAACCCCACATTACTGACAGCACCGTAGGTACCAGCTGCACAGGTAATGCATGCTGATCCCACACTCCCCCCTGTCCCTGTTGCACACACTGCAACAATTAAGGAATGGTTGCAGGCACGGTTCACATGGTTTAGGTAATGCCGTCACGTTGAACAATGCAACTAGCCAGCAGCGTGAAGATGTTGCATGCATGTGTGTACTTGGCATCGCATGCAGGCAGGAAAAGGGGGGGGGGGGGGGGGGCAAATAGGCAAATTGAGGTCCAACGTCAGCACACTTCACTTGTTTTCAGGCTTGTACGTGTGCGTCAATGCCAAGGATCAGCCATCTGCTGAGGTTGCAAGGGCCAGTCTGAATGCAGGTGAGTGTGCCCTCACTGCTGAGCATCATGTCAAACGCTTACCGCATGTCGGGGAACCAGTGCTTGCAGTCGTTTGGTTGGATGCGCACGCCGTGCAAGAGGCTGCTTTGTTTGCGGCCGAGGTAGTGTAGCCCTTGGCACAAGCAGTGCATGTTGGAGGCACACCGCCGTCATTGCCGTAGTAGCCAGCAGCACAAACTGCGAAGATGGCAAACACGGTAGTGTAAGTAGGGGAGGGGTATGGAAATAGCATCACTCAAGAGTTGCAATTGGGCCATAGAGTGCATCAATTTCCCTAATCACAATGGCCAGCAGAATGCAGCAGTCAATCACTCTGCCTTGCTCAGCTCTCGGCCTGCCTAAGGCTCTCAAACACATGATCGTCGTCATCACCACAGACATCTCGCAAGAGTGCTCACACACAAGGTCACGCAACACAACTTCATTTCGCCTTCGCGCGATGCACAGCAGCAGCAGCAAAAGCAAAAGCTGGGTTTACGGCATTCAATCATGAGTTCATGGCCATTGAGCAACTTTATGGCAGCGCAACTGATGGTCTTTGCAAAGGCCTCTAGTCTTACGACATAGATTACGGCGGTCAAATTCACCTGTAACTTGATGATTTCAATTCTGGCAATTCTATCTGTGGCAGAACTCACCAGTGCAACTAGCATTAGTGGTCTTGGCTTTCCAGGGGAGCGTGCTGATTTCATCCAGGTTGGATGTATTGGATGGGCACAGATTGCAAGCAGGAGCTGAGGCCGATCCGTTGTGAGCATAGTAGCCCGAAGCGCATCCTGCACAGACAAATTCCCATAGGCGTAGAGTCAAAGAAATGTGTTTGCAGGCACTGTTACGGGTACTGCAGATGTATGCATGCACAAGTGTTTCAGATGCTGTTCACTAGATTCAATCTCTTTCTAAACTTCCAGTATGCTGTCGGTATCATTGTAAAAAAAATGTCAAACATACACTGCAAGCATTATTGGACGCCCCCAAGAGTCCTCTGCTAATTACTTCAAAAGCGGATATTACAGCTACGACTGTGCTACGGACACAGCATGAATGCATGCTGGTTGATGCTGCAAGCTATACGCTGCAGACTGCGACAACACCCAAAATGCCCAGCCCATCATATAACGCTGTATTGCTGTTGATACGTGCAAATACATTTGCCTGCGTGGATGGACGCCAGCAGAATAGGAAGCATGGGATTATTGATGGTTTTACTTGTAGCAGACAGATGCTGCATTGGAGCGGCTACCCATGTCGGTTTCAGTACTTCAAAAGCAATCAGGGTCAAGACAGTGTTGTTGTCAAGTAGGCAAGTCAATCAGTATTGTCAATGATTACTGCCTGCACATATTCAAATCGAGGGAAGCAAGAAAACCTCATCGTCTGTGTGTTTAGCGCTGAAGAGCATCCTGGCACTCCCATGTGAGCACATAGGCTTGAGGTGCATGACAAGCAAGGAAGCTATACTGTGACTCATGGCCATCTGCATTTTGCCACAGCAGTACACCCACACTTCCATTATGTTTTTGCTGCTCTGCTCATCTGCTATAGGTGGTCTTACTTACCATCACAGTCGCCCACGCTAGTTGTGGCACGGCCTGAGGTGTTGATGGTACCAGTGGGACATGCAGAAGTGCATGTGGTGCCATACCAGCCCGCAGAACATCCTGCAGTAGCACGCAAACGTGGAACAACGGCCAGCCTTAATGTGAGATTGCTGCATCATCAGGGAGTGTTGGTATGGTCACATTTATTGATCAGGCCCTATGACATTTGATGATACGCCACAGTGTTGCCAGAGCAGTGGTCCTTTCTTGAAGTGCCCAGTCCGCATGCAGGAATGCCAGCCTTCTGAGTCACATTTGGCAGACCTAGCACCAAATGTTCAACAGCCAGCATTGGCGACTACTGTAGTACTCAAGGCAATATCTGTCCGATTGTGTTCAGCAAGCACGCGACACATTGCTATCACTCACCTTAGCCTATGCTGATGCATGCGCACAATTCATATGCCAGATATACAGCTGCATGCATCCACTGGCTGGCGTGACATCGGATATGGCGCTTGGCTTGCAAGGATCATCAGGGTAATCGGATCTTACCGTTACAGTCACTAACGTTGGCTGATTTGACGCCCAAGAGGTTGATCTTCTTAGCGTCGCACGCGGTGCCACACGTGGTACCATAAAAGCCAGGAGCACATCCTGTCAACACAAAGCAAATCAAACGAGTAGGCGTCAGTGCAGCAGTATGCGCCCATAGTTGAGAGCAAAGTCGTCACGTGATCCACTCATGCTGTGCACAGCAATATCTGTGGTCATTGTGTTGCCATTGTTCATGATGAATAGAAGGTGCCCCGGAAACACACTGAGACTGAGCTGCGAATCAAATTGCGCACAGTCACATGTTTGCATCTACATTGTTGCGAGAAAGCTGTTTGCATGAGTTGTCAGGATGCCAACAAACTCAACTTATTGAAGCCATGCAGAAAATGAAACTACTTTTGTGCTCGTTGCCATCTGTTTCGTTATCTGTCACACAACCAGCCCCTTGCAGTACGGAATGGTGCATTGTGGCAAAAGGAGGTGCAACTCAGGTTTTAAGTTTGCCGATGCAAACACGCGCGACGCCTGCAGCACAAAACCACAAGACTTACTGTATTCAGAAGTAATACACAATAGCAACAAAAGTGATACACAACAACAACAGTGGAAACAGTCGCTGTTGACAACTAGTGGTGCCAGACGTACCGGTACAAGCGCTGCTGTCTGTAGCGGCAGCATCGGCGCCGCCAGAAACATTGATTTTTCCTGCGCCGCACTGAAAGGTACAGGTGCCACCATAGTAGCCCGCCGCGCACGCTGTACAAGAAACGGAAATGCAAACGTTTAGATGGAGGTAACTTGACAGAACACATCTGGCAACGTATAGATGAAGGTGCCTCAACGTAGTGTGCGGACAATAACATCTGCCAGACTGCGCACGTGCGTACGGTCCAAACATGTCATGCTCAAGGTCAGGTCACCATCTAATCATTCACCCACATCAATCACATTTCCCAATGCAATAGACGCCTGAGCTTTTCTGAGCTTTACTACAGATGGGCACAGTGTTGTGAATTGTTGCTCATGAGGTATGTATGCTCCAGTGTGCCGAGCCTCAACACAATTGTTGACCTGGAAGAAAAAGCACACCTCGAGTGTGTTGTAGACATGGCAAGATGCTTCACGACACATCACAATGGCAGGCAGTCGTGATGTTGCTGCACAGGTGACAATGCTACAACATCTAGATGCTGCTGCTGCGTAGAAGTCAAGCTTGCCTTATTGTTTCGAACTCAGCTTACATGTACAAGCAGCACTTGTCGCGTCGCCAGAAAGATTGGTGGTGCCGCCAGGGCAGGCAGCGCATGAGGGCGTAGTTCCAGACACAGTACGAGAGTAGTATCCCTTTGCACATCCTGTAAGGCACCAAAGCAGAAAAGAAATGCGTTAAGAGCCTTCAGGCGTTTCAACCCAGGAACCTCCGTATGGCAGCTGTTGACGGAGCATTTTGATGTTCAATCAAAATATTTACCGTGAATGCATATGCTCTGCAACCCAGCAAGGCAGCAAGACAGGACTCACAGGCACATAACGTGACATCCATGACAGTGCAACGAGAGCAATGTAGCACATGACCGTAGATCACAGGAGATGCATCACCCCTCTCGCGATGCCAGCCAGATTAACATGGGGCCTTGATTATGTGAGGGGGGGGGGTAAACCTGTGGTTGCATGTGCATGGCTGGCTGTGGTCACAAGTGAGCAGCCAGGTTCAACATGGCGCATGACGTCAACTGAAGCTACAGCAGCCGCGCACTAGTACGCTAGTTACAGACACCTTCAAACCACTGCTGTTTATGCCTGTGTATGATTCCAATTTGCCATCATGTGCTGCAGCACCCGCTTTTGTACCTCATGACAGAGTCTGCCAAAACTCAAGGTGCGGCTGAGATTGCGGCCGCAATGTGTACGCAACCCTGGTCTTACTAAATTTATTGTAGCCGCCAAACTCAGTGCCAGCACAGTCACTCCTGCACTCATTGGCTGGCACTGCAAAAGTGGTGAGAAATACCGAATTGCACTGAATGCAAGGTCATGCTCCCACTGACAAGTTTGGTTCGCGTTGTTACCTGTGCAGGCCGTTGAAGCAACGCTTGACGTGAGGTGGCCAGGGTTGGTAGTGTAGTTGGGGCATGTCGACGTGCATGCAGGGACCCCGCCACTGACACCAAGATTGTAGTATCCGTCCGCACATGCTATGCAAGGCAGACAAGAGAGAAAAGTGCAATGAAAGACGTTTCAATGGGTCAGACCGGCGGTAGCACATGCTGCTTTCCTCTTCTAATGCACTGAACAACATTGAATGCTTGGTCGATCTGGGCACATGCTGCGTTGGCAAAACCCAAATGGCAGATAACCCATGCATGTGTGCAACAGCCAGTGTTTGTGCTCACTTGATAACATTCAGGCGGTAATGCATGACACAAGACCGTGTATAGCCTCTGATTGGATCAAAATTAATGGTCCCGCACTAGTACGCTAGGCGCAGACACCTTCAAACCACTGCAGTCAAAGCAAAACAAGTGCACATTAGAGAGAGCCTTATTCATGCCTGCCTTCTGTCCTTGATTGAGCTCTTTAGCCACGATCACTGCTCAATTCACTGCCAGTGCAGGTGATTCACGTTGTCAGACCGGCAGCCTGCCAGGTTTTTTTGGCAAACATCAGTTCAAAACGTCAAGAACGTGCTGAGCTTCTAGTGACACTGTGTCGGTCCACTCTTACCGTTACAGGCAGTAGTAACAGAGCTTGACGTGGAAAATCCCGTATTGCTGGTCGAAGTCGGACACGTCAATGTGCATGCAGGCGCCGCTGTGTTCCCATTGTGTGCATAGTAGCCGGGGGCACATCCTGTGGCATCAAAGAAGGCACATGCACACAACATAAAATGTCTGCAATAATGTAGACAGCTCTCTGCATAAGCCATGAATACATCATGTTTGGCAACCCAGCCCAATAGAATAGGTCCCTGACTGGCTAAGTAGTCCAATTTGAAGCATGACGCAGCTGCAAATTCAGGCCAGCATACCCACTGATCAGCATATAGCGGCACAGAAGTTCAATCATGCGCACAGCCAGTACAACGGTCAGCCATAATATCCTGTCAGTGAAATGCTATTCATGTGCTCAGCCATTTGCCTTGTTCACCAAGAGGAGCAAGTGCATGCTCCTACCAATGTTTTGCGAACACACCACGCAACACCATTCTCTGGGTGCAGTCACAAGTCTGTAAACGTTCATCACAATCAATTCACTAGTATCCGAACAGAGTCAATAGAAGTACATATTTTTTTATATAGGTGTTATAGTATACGGGCATGCGTTACATTAAGCAGCTTCATCGATATGGCTGCAGGCCATTCTGACTCCAATAAATGATGCTGGAGGTACCGACTCCCTTGCAATGCCCGGCCCTCAAAATTCACAACCTACAAAGGTCATTTGCGTTCTTCCCACGCATAATTCAAAGGGCAGCCTGTTTGCGTTGATGCTATCACAAACTCAATATGGCGTTGTTGTTTGATCCATCATAGTGCGCCGTCAGTTTGTGCCCAGTCGCAACAAAACTGCAGGCAGGCCAGAAGAAAACTCTTTGCAATGATCCATTGCCCGCATTTAACAAAAGCAGACAAAATCGCAGGCAGGCCGGAACAAAAGTCGTTGCAATGGTCCATTGCCGACTTCAACAAAAGCAACCAAATTGTCAAGTACTTCAGAAGTATCAATCTTCATTCATGCAAGGTTGTTGCGATGCTACCATGTAGCTGCAGATGCAGAAACTACAGTGTACTTGTTGACAGCGACATTCGTACCGTCACAGTCCGCAAGTGTGGTCCCCACCCCGGTGATGTATGTTCCCGAAGGGCAGTTGCCACCGCTCCATGTATATCCCTGCAGAATACACACCATACAAAAACACGTGTTGATCAATAAAGCTGTACGCATCTGAACTACTTAGCGCCAAGTTGCTGCTGCTCACCCCCAAGCAAGGCAAGCTAGTGTTTGTGTACTACATTTGCTCCTGCTGAAGGGGTATACTTCCTAATCTAGTATGCAAGCTATGTAGCTCTGATGCCTGTGCAATGCCTGTTGTCACATTGCAGCAGGTGAAAAGGCCTGCTTGCACTCAGGCAGGCCAGCGTGTGTACCAATAGCCGATATGAATTTACTACTGTCTAGCAGGGGCTGAAATGTGAGTGGAGGCAGAGATGAGCATTTCCTCAGAAAACTATCAGTACAGGCAGCCAGTGCATCATGATTCATTGCCGAGTTTCAAAGTACTCAATCACACTTGTTGTAAGCATGCATCATAGCCCAGCAGTATCCATTGTCTGAGGTGCTTGCAAGGATCTCGCAATTCTTGTTTGAAAATGCGAGTGCGATAATGTACTGGCTCGATCCACATAATACAAACATGATGGTTCATGGCACTCACCGCCAGCCTTCTGCTGAGATGACCATCATTAGCCGTAGCATCTGCAGGCGGCGACGCGTCATCAAGTGGCACGATGGCGGCGTCAGCTGCTTGATCAAATGACGTGTTGACGACGATGGCTTCAGCTGCTTGCTCATCTAGAGTAGGCGTGGTGTCGTTGTCATCAGCGAATTGCACTGCTTCATCCTCGACGAAGTTGTCATCAGCATACTGGTGTGCGTCCTCGTGAAGAAAGTGGTCGTCATCATACTGGTCGTGATCTTCAAGTAGATAGCGGTCGTCATCGTACTGCAGTGATTCGTCCTCGATCCACGTGTTATCTGCACCAGGTGACACGTGTGGTGGTGAATCAGTCACCCTGGTGCATACTGATACTTTTGTTTGCTTATGAGAGCAACTATAGTCAGTGCGCGACATACTATAATTCCATAGCGACTGTCTATGTACTGCAGACTGCTGTGTGACGAGCGTGCCGCAAAGTCATCTGAAGCATATTGTCTCCTGTGTGTACATCACAGCTTCACAAGAAGTCGTGTTTGGGATGTTGGGTAAGTCGATACTATACTCACTGCACACGGTTATACCTGCGCAGCACGTTCGCGAGTTGAAGGTAACACGTGCTGTTCGCAACACCAGCAAGCGCAGTACCTCATTGGCTATGCAGCGGTGCAGGAGTGGTGCAACCATATGAAGTGTTGCAGTCATATGCGGACCTACGCTACCATGCGAGAGAATCGATGATCTGTAATTACGACAACCCGTCATCTTGTGTACCAAACGACGCGGGCACATACAAGATCGAAATGGTTCAGATAACGTTGCTGGACACGAGCTTAGGCAACAAATATTGCTATGCTTACACATGCCTGCTACGCAGATGCACAGTGTTACTGCTGCTAAGCTTACATCATCTTAGCTAAAGTTATGCACGCCCGACCAATAACATGAGGTGCAGGCATTCATTGATGGGGACTGCATCGTTGTGCTCGTAAGCACCACGCCCTCACGGGGACTGCATCGCCTTGCTAACAGCAGATCTAGACAGTTCGAGACAACTCACCGCTTGCCGCCGTATACTTGGATATGCTGATTGCGAGGAGAATCACCAGCAGTGCTGCCGGCCTCCTCCAACAGAACGGCATGTCGCACACTTCGCACCGGTGCCAGATCAATCACTAGCCTTTGCGCTGTCTCCTTGTGTCCTGCTGTGGGCTGTGTGGTGTGTTGCCATCTGCACGCCGTTGCACTCCTGCCGTTTCACCCGCCAGAAAAACCCGTTGTAGTGGACTGGCAGTTACAGAACGTTGGAAAAAAAAAAAAAGAAGGACACTAACCACACACACACACACACACCAGCACACCAGATCCAGCAAGAGTGCATTCAGTTCATGCTAACAGGCCCTGCTCGGCAAGCCCAAGTTTACAGTACACTGTAAGGCAACGATTGATGCCCAATGCCAGTTCATTGGATGGACTCCCAGTTTTTATGGGATGGACTTCAAGTTGAACTCATGGCGTACAGTTGGCCTCGACCTTTCACCTGCTTGTGCTCTGTGGAGCGCCCGCATCTATGTACGTGGTACACTAGTGTGCACTGTGCATGCTCAAAACTTGCTGCGCGTCCCTCACAGCAGTCAACAACAACGGCACAGTTGATGAAGGCCAGATGCTTGATTCCTGCTCAAGAGAAGTCATGCAGTGAGCCCCAAAGCACTCATGGACTTCTAGTCATAAAGGCCGCATGAGAGGCCAGTAGCTGTTTGACGCGTCTATGCAGCCAGACTGCATGCATGCAAACGCTTCAGCTGCACCCCCGTACTTGTGGACTTGCATGTATGATGCATCCAAGGAAGGCCGGGTGTCCTATGCAATCGTGAAGCTTGCTTCTACACAGCAGCCTAGTCTGCACTGCGCCCTATACAACCTCCTGTAGCACCACATACTTGGCATCACTGATCTCAAAATCATGCCCCATGATGCATTCCATTATGCACGCAATTTCTTGGCAGCAATACTGAGCCAACTATTGAAAAGATTATAGTTATAAGCGCGCACTTCTATAGATTTGCGTGCTCAGCAAAACCTGAGTGCAGGTCACTCATAGATGCCCTACTGATATGTCCAGGGTTGACATATACGGTCTACGCCGTATGAACCGTATATACCGTATGAGAGTACGTATGAATCCCGCCAGGACGAATATACGGACCGGTGCAGGCAACGCAGTACCCGCTAGGGCAGCACAGCCGGGATACAGAGCACAGATGGTGGTACAATGCCTGCATTGAGCATTCATATACGACATGAAGCGCGCAGCTAGTGCTCGACAAGCAAAACCATTGCTCAGCAACCACACACAGCCCTCACGCACCGCGGCAAAATAAATGAGGAAGTTCAACATGAAGTTAAATGTGAAGTTCAAGTTCAAGTTTGCGACAACCGTATATACCGTACGTATAGGCTTCTCAGGGCAGTATACATATATACCGTATGTATGACGTAGAACCGACCGTATATGTCAACCCTGGATATGTCAGGCACAGTTTGCGTTGAAGAGCAGCGTACACATCAGCAGGCGCGCGGGACACATGCATGCATTCACATGCTGCATCAGAAGTACAGTTGGGAACGTTGTTGTTGAGCCATCTGCAGTGCAACAATTGTGGGCAATCTCGTGGGTGGTTTGTGGTGAGCAGGCGCTACTTCTGACTCATCCTGCGACAACCGATCGCAGCGCCAACGCTCCTGCTGCTGCCGCCCCGCTGCCTGTCGCTGCCGCTGCTGCCGTGTCTGTGTTGCACGCACAATTCAACTTTGCACCTCCTCCCATGCTGCACAGTGCAGCATCAGCAGCTCTGCACGGGCCAGGCAGGTGTGCATGTAGGTTGCACCGTGGCAAATCTCATGAATTTCAAAATGTTGAGCTTGCACCAAGGCAGCCGCCACGTTGCGCCAGCGAGCAGGCGTGTGGTCGCATACCGCGAGCACGACCGCGTACATCGTACAAGCATGCGATGTCGGCAGTCTAATGGCGGCTCATCTTGTATAGTGCAGATGATCAGCCAGCTACAGGAATCGTCGACCGCCTCTGGGGGAGGCATTGGCAAGAGGTCTGGGATGTTTGTCCACGTTGTCCCCCCTCAGCCCAATTGCCGTGGGTGCTCGGAATCCACCGGCGCGCGAGTTCGGCAGCGACAGCAGGCTGCAGCTGCGGCTGCTGAAGGTAGCACAAACTTGAAGGGCTCAACTAAACTAGTCGGCGGCTGTCAGTTTTGCGGCAGTCGCGGCTGCGCTTCCAGGCAAATGCGTCCCTCTGCAGTGCATATCACAGTCATGGTGAGGTTTGTGCGCCATGCGCGTCCGCCGCAGCGGCTGCAGATGTGAGCTGCGTGACTGTTGCTCGTTGTTGCCGTGAACATAGTGGTGTCGTTGTGCTTGATGGTCGTCGTTGCGCTTTCAACTTTGTGCAGCGTCGTGACGGTTGTGCTGCGCAGACACACGACTGCTGCCGCAAGGAGTAATGCACCTCGTTCCGCAAACTGTTGCGTGTGCGCACGCAGTCGAGGGCCCCGTGTCGAGGTTCTACCGTGCCATATTTGGCCACGGAATGGACCAAGGCCGCCGCTGGGACGATGTCGCAGACATCGCCTTTGAGAGGCTGCTTGAGCACACAAAGAAGGCTAAGGGCCTTAGCGGGGAGGAGGTGGATGCGTAGTTCAAAACGTATCGCGAACTGGTGAAGGAGGCAGTGGTGGGGGCAGAGGTGGGCCGGGCCCTGGCTGCATATGCCCTCCGCGAAAGCGGGCGCGGCTGAAGGCAAGTGCACCTCGCGCCGCAGACGTGCACGTACTTCACCTCACATCTTGCTACCACCTATACTGCAGATGCATCATCAAGTCAGCACTGTCGTCAAGCGTGCTGATTTCATGCTTGTACCGGCGTGTTTGTGCAGGTGAAACTGCCGCAGCGTCGTCCACCTGAAGACAAATGCACAAACGTGCTTCAGCACGGTGGCGTCCAAGACGGTGCAGTGATGACAACCTCAACTTCGGCTGCAGGCCGGGGTTCGACTCCAAGAACAGCACAGGCGCATGTGAGGCAACACAGAGCAATGGCGTGGCGAAGGGTCACTTGCAGGGCGAGCGCGCGGCGTTCAACGCAGGCGCCTACCTTGCAGCCACCGCACTAGCCGCGCAGCTCGCCACGCTGACCCTGTTCTGAAGACTCTGAAATGCTCACCGATTGTTGGGGATGAGCAGGTGTGGGGGGGGGGGGGGGGGGGCGGGGGGGGGGGGGGGGTGCTCGATCTACTTCAGCTGCAGCAATCACTTGATCTGGACAAATAGCGCGCGGCATTCAGCGCGAGGGGGGGGGGGTGCTTGATGGACTTTGGCTGCAGCATGCGCTTGATCTGGACGAATAGCGCGCGGCGTTCAGCGCAGGCGCCAAACCTGTGGCCACGGCGCTTGCCGCGCTGCTCGCCGCGCTGAGTCAGACCATGTTCTGCATCTGAAGTGTTCACCAGTTGTTGGGAATTGCGGTGCCAGCTGCCGTTGTGAACCCCCATCGTGTCTAGCTCCGAATGTACATTCCGCGGTGATTCCACAGTGTGTACCACAAGTCATGGCTGTCTTCGCCTTTGTGTTTGGCTGGCCATGGCAGCTGCTGATCGCGCGAATGCATGACTGATGTGTGTGCTGCTGTTTGCTGTCATGAACTGCTCTAATAGCGCTTCGGCCATCACAATGTGATGGTGATTGTTTCTGTCTGGTGTCTTGCAGCAGGTGCTGCCTGAGGCAATCATGAGGGTGATGCTCATTGACATGAATGTGTGTCTCACGTGTTTAGTGGTTACAGAGGTTGGTGCATGCTTAGGCTGGGCTGGCCCTCCGCACTGCTGTGCAGATGAGTGCAAAGCAAACCTGAGACAAGTCGTGCAATCTACAGTAGCAGCAGCAGCGGGCCGCACAAGGACATGTATAAATCAGGTGCGTCATCAGATTTGTGCTGCTGCAGCTGTCAAGCAGGACACCTGCACCCATCACGCAGCTCCTGTGGCACGCTTAACCCATAACAGTGCAGCATGCTGCAGCACATGCGAAATGCCTGGCACTGGCACTAGCTAGCGGCATGTGGCGGAGGCCCATGCGCTGATCGACCAAAAAGCAGCAGCGACGCTGCTGTTGTCTGGTCGCTGCCACACGTCCATACCATGAGATGGCAAGACATTGAGGTTGCACCCAGCTAGTGGACCCCAGCACCTGCTGCCGTTGTGAGTCTCAACATGACAACCCCGTACCTCTCCAGTGCTGAAAACAGTCAAGTGAAGCAGATGGGGCAGTTGTGAGCTGTGTGTGTGCGTGACTACACAGGCCAGTGTGTGCTACGGTGGTTATCTGGCAACAAAGCATTTGAGAATCACAAGTCCAGTGGATTTTGGTAGAGGAGAAGCCGTCATCATGCAACAGATGCCAGTATGTAGTACTTCAACACGTGTCATACGCATACACGTGGCACAAGGTCCTTGTGAGAAGCAAATACCGCCAGCAAAACGTAGCACAATTGCAA
This sequence comes from Tribonema minus, assembly GCA_017506865.1. NCBI lineage: Eukaryota > Xanthophyceae > Tribonematales > Tribonemataceae > Tribonema > Tribonema minus. The sequence goes on from JAFCMP010000158.1 coordinate 62,477, forward strand.
TCCTCAAGATATCTCAACACTGCTTTGCAGTGCCAAACAGGAAGTGCAAAAACACAAACGCACATGCGCTGCCTAGGATTACAACTTGGCGCACATGGTGGTCATGAACCATGGATGGGTGAAGTAGTACACATGTCAATTGGCACTGATGGTAGATGTCAATGAAGTGAAGCCTTGGGGTCGCAGAAAATTGATGAATGACATAAGTGTGGGCATGTGCATGGGCTGATGGGCTTACGCGATGCACAAGAAGCGGTTTGCGTTGCACAGCGCTCTTACCTGCACGCCACGGATGCCTGCTACCTCCTCTGGCAGGTGTGCAGTGACAACCCCGGATGCTGCTCACTGGCCTGCAGATAATGTCATCTGCCTGTGGCCAAGGGACTGACAGTCGCGCTGCCAGTGGTGGGGTCATCGTCATCGGGTTCCTCGTCTTCTATCCGATGGTGTATCGCTGCTCGAAAGCTGGTGGGCCGTGATAAACTGACTCCACCATCGTCCTCATCCGTGGCTACAAGGGCACCCCTGTCGCCCACGATGCACCTGTAAGGGTCCCAACATGGTATATAAGGATCGAAGGATAGTCAGGCCCAGCACATTGCACATCAAGCCTGGTCATTGAGAACATGATGAGACGCCTGTGCCATGACTTGAATATTGATGTGTTGTGATCAGTGGACCGTGCCCCTGTGTCGGCATGTGTGTTTTTGAGACAATATACTTTAAAGTACTTCTATATCGTCTTGAGCGTGTTGTGTCAGGATCATTTAAGTCGTCACGACAGCAATCATGATTCTGCATGCTGATCCCTGATTGAGCAAAGCCCAAGCATCTGTTTCGACGTGCTTGTAAGCTGTTTAGGCGCGTTGTCAACGGTAGCATGCACAGGGAGCCTGGTATGCCTCCCACTTGCCTGTTGACAATTCTCTTGATGAACCTGCCTAACCGCAGTAGGTCCTCCCACATCAGATACAGGCAGAAGCTCAGGTACAGCGTTCCAACTGTGAAGATCATGATGCGGCTGGAAATTGTAGTGCTTTCCTTTGGCTGCACATGGACCAATAGAAAGCAGCAAAACGATAAGAAGTGCACAGTCAACAGGCGCATAATATTACGCCTTCGGCAAGTGACAAAGCACTGACAAAAAGGCGCAGTCAGAGGAAAAGGGGGGCGTTGTCATGCCCAAGGCGCGGATGCTGCATCAGATATCATTACCTCAACATGTGAGTTCTAGTGTGTCTCATCGTGGGAGGATCCAATGGAATCCATTGGTTGAGAAGGTGTGTTGTCACAAAATGTGAACCCAAGAGGAAGTACCGGAGATCAGCCGATGCCCTTGTCATCTGAGATGTCCGATAAAGCAAGGCATGCCATTTTCCATATATTTGAGGATCTGCTCAAATAAAGCGCAGGAACAATGATCCTGTGTGTACTTGAAAGGATTGACTATCAGCAGGTGATCGTGCAAGTGGCACATTCCGTCATCAAGCAAAACATAGTCCATGCTGTCGCAGAAAAGCGCGCCGAACTGTTTAACAGGAGATCAGGCCCCATTTTGTGAACTCAACTGTTCGCTTGTCGCATCTGAAGGGACATGCCGATATTGAACTCATTGAAATACAGGATGGTCACTGGTCGCTGAGTGCCTGACGAATTTGGTGACATGTGCTGCTAATGCACAACGATAAGCTCATTAAGCAGGTCAAAGCTCACCGCATCATCATCAAAAAAGAAGTCCAGCACCGTGTACAGGTTGATAAGCTCATTAAGCAGGTCAAAGCTCACCGCATCATCATCAAAAAAGAAGTCCAGCACCGTGTACAGGTTGATGCCAATCATGCCAATGGTGAGCACCCACAGTAGTGCCGTCATCGACCGCCCCACCGTGAACTCCCCCATAAGCCGCTTGCTGCAGTAGCAAACAATATAAGAGTTGGGCAAAATGCGTCACCAAGGCTAACAACATCATCATTCCTATGAGCAGCACAATGCAAGTCGCTATGCACAAACATGAACCATCCACCCATGTACAGGGGTTGAATTGTTTGGTTCAAGAAAGGTGTATGGTAAATGAATATGGCGCACGACATCATTAGTTGAGCCTAGCCTGCAGATAGCTAGCCAATCTCTTGTGCCCGTAATGCTGCAGTTGAGCATTCAAGACAGCCAATGACCCAACCCACTGCATCTGTGGACTGCATACCGCTCATGACCTGCAGCAAACAATCGACACACACCCCTATGCTGATGCAGCACGAGAAGCACTGTAGCATACTTAATGATGAATGACAGGACCAGGTGTGAGCACTACGTTCAAACTTCCTTGACCACAATTGGCACTCTTCATACCACTCTCCAATGCACAGTAACTGCATCATTTTATGGTGGGTGCTTACGCTGCCGTTGGCTGTCCAGTAATTCCTGTATAGTACTCTGTTGTTATGTAGTGCAACGAGTGTTTTCATACAACTGATAGCTTCCTCTTGCCACCTCCGTCACCTCACCTGCCGCAGAAGTGGACCAAGGGGATGAGTGCAAATGGCAGTTGCACACTCTGCAGGACATTGAGCCACTCGCTGAGCCTGTCTGTAGCTGTGCCCTTGCCATGCATCAGCACTGTCACCAGCAGTGCAGGCCCCAGAGCTGAGGTAACAACATGAGGGTGCAAAGTGTGGCAGGCGGTGAGACCAGGTGCTGTTGGCTTCACAGCAGAATATAATGAGCCAGTGTATATGCATGCATGGAGTCTAACTGCGACTTTGGATGAGGTCACCACCATACCAGTCATGCTAGTAGCATCATGCACTGCAGTACTTTGCTCAACGCATGGTCAGCTGGCGCAATATACATTCAGCAAAGACAAGTAATCTCTTCAAACTGAATGACAAGCTGGCACTTCAGAAGGGCTGCAGATGCCGCAAGGGTGCACACCCCCTTGAGCAGCGCTTTCGTCAATGATGAACAACAGTTTCCTTCAGAGGACTGTGAATGCAAGTGTGCCTGTACGTGTGACAACAGATGCTCTGACATGAACTGAGATATGTTGTCATCGTGAATGGTCACCCCACTCACCTATGGTCCGCGTCAGCATGACCCGTTGCCATTGTGCAATGCTCAGCTGCAGGAATCCCTCCATCACAAACTGACCCGCATACGTGCCCGTCATAGTTGAGCTTTGGCCCGCAGCAAGCAGCCCTATAGCCCACACGTATCTGCAGTGGCACGGCAGCATGGCAAAGTCATTGAGTAAATAGCATAGGGCTCGTTGACAGGTTGCGATGCATGACGCGTTGCAAGTCAGGGAAGAAACACCATACTAATGAACAAGGCATCTGTACAACATTGCCGCTGCACATATTTTGGTGTGAGTGCAAGGATTGTGACAAGGCAACCTTGCTCAAGCGCCTTTCGGTCACCTAGCGCTGCCATGTCAGCAACAAGTGTATTCTGCAATCACTGTATTGGCAAGTTCTGTGGGATAGCTTCTCCCTGTCATCACGTGGTGCTGTGACCAAGCTAGCTTCAGCTTGTGCATGCGCGCTCTGCAGGTTGTACAGAACACCTAAGGTGCTCACGGACGCTGTCATAATATCATCACACCCGAGAAGAAGGGGTGTTGCAGGCCGTCCAGCTCTAACGCCGACAAGTTTACTACCTCACATAGAGTGCCCTAAACCTAACTAACCCTAACTGTCACCCAAACCTAAGTGCAAGCTCAAGCTTTCACAGTGCAAAAAAAAAGCATGGTGATCACATTCAAATAAGCCATGGTATTTCCGCAGCTACCACACACCACAGGACATCCCTATTGCGTGTGCATCGCACGTGCAGTGCAGGGTCTGGCCTGCAAAGATTTCCGCCATCTACTAGTAGTAGAAGCTTGGTCATGCAGGACTTATACATACTTCAAGGTAGCAGTCACTTTGGCACAGCGCCACTCACTTTGCATTGCTCCCCAGTGAGCCCCTCAAAGCATCCCCCGCATGCCCTAGCCCAATCTCCTGGCACACCCCCAGGCCCTTCGCGCAAGTGCCAAATGTAGGGGAGTCTGCGTGTGAAGTGCGCATGCAAGAGAAGTGAATATATTGGTGGGACATGTACTAACTAATTTCAAGGAAAAAAAACTACTGCACCACAATAAGTACTTCTTTGAAGATTTGTGCTGCAAGCATGGAATGTGCAAGCATTGACACATGACATCTTGCCGCAAGCAACGTGAGACCAGTAATGCGATGGTTGTATAGCATCAATTTCACAATCAAAGCAAGGTGTACGCAACACAGCGTCCTATGCTCGAGAGCATCATAGTCAATTACGATTGACAACATGTGCAGCTCACCTCTGTCAATGGAGCCCAGTGTCAGGCACGCAGTGGGCATGCGAGTGTTTATGCAGTCCACACTGTAGAACTGCAAGCACAACACCAAAAGTTGATGGCAAGTGCCCCTTGAGCTTGTGTGAGTAAAACCGCAAGTACGTCTCACAATGATGCCCATTGCAGATGTACACATTTGGCATGCTTCCTGCAGCTGTGAGACACAGGCAAGATGGTCGCTGACAATCCTTGACAAAGTATAGGCTTTTGGTCGGCTAGATAGGTACCTCAGGAGTACATGATGTGGCTAAATCTCGAACCAAGACTTGCATCTAACTCTCGAACCAAGACTTGCATCTAGGCGCCAGACTGCAAAGCGACTTCTGGCGATCTGACAACAGCGGGAGGTTCAGTTTGGCCAACGCAAAAACACCTTGAACTTTTACTTAAACTACCTGCATTGACTTCATGATCAAACCATGCATGAGGAAGCCAAAGATGCCTGGTCAGTGGTCACATCATTGCTGCATTGAACAGTGCTCTGACCTGTACAGCAAATGTGCCCACCACGGCGAGGTTGATGAGGAAGGCCAGCCCCAGTGCCAGCGCGCTGTCGATGGTACAGTACTTCACTGCCTCCCACACCTTGCGCTTGTTGTCCCTACCAATTCGTCTGCTGAGCACTAGCGCGCTGTGCAAGTACTGGGAGAGTTGGAGAGAAGGAAATGCAATGTTCGTATGTGTAACTGTGCCATCGAAGCACAGTGGCAGTTGGAAAGCCCAAATGAATTCCGCAACGTCAACTCAAAAGCCCCTGAACCAACAGCAACACCGGAAGGTTGGGATGCGCACTGAGAAGGCCCTTAGCATAACCTTGCACAAGTATACCCATGACTAAACTGATGCACTACAGTAGCAGTCATCACCATGTGTTTCGAAGTAGAAGTACAACATAAATTTAGGCTTGCTTTGCCAAACATTGGCGGGCTGATCCATGAGGGCACTTCTGGCATCACACTGCATACATGATATCGTGACTGTTGCCCTGCTTAAGGCAGACTTGGATCGTCTGAGGCAGGCTTATTCGGACATAGCCACTCACCTGATGCACATATGCACGCAATGTTCAGCACCACTGCAAGCTGCAACAGTGAAAAAGCGGTGAAAGCGGTGTGCCAGCCATGCATGCTGCCTGTTGCAGTGGCAGTGGTAGGCTCACCAGGTTGTGTGGCATGATCACAGCGCCCAGGAGTCCCAACGCCGTCACTGACGTGTGGGATGTGATCTTTGGTTGGAATCCCTTGAGGACCTCAATGGCCGCTGGTGGTTCCTGCACACAAGCAAGCAGCACCCAGCATAGATAGCGCAGGATCAATACCTGCTCAAGACCAGATAACTGCCAAGAATGGAGACGATGATGCAAGGGGGGTGTTGGATAGGGGGTATATATTGTGTGCAACAATAGAAGTATGCAGACTGCATACAATAGAAGTATGCAGCAAACTGATTAGTACTGATGGATACCAAGGCCTATTGCCCTCACATGTTCATGGTTTGCTGTATGTGAGTGCATTCATGTGCAGGCAGATCCGCCCATGATGTGAGGACACAACAATATCTATATATATGTTCCAGGTCGCATTCTTCATATTCTTAATAACATTCGATGTGCACACAAGACTTCCAACGACTGCCAGTGCCAGGCCAATCAGCCCGTACCTTACACCACACGGCACCAATGTGCCAATGACTCACACCAGTGGCCTTTGAAAGCAACACACAACTGGCAGTAAACGGCTTGCTGAGCAGCTCACCGATGCGTAATTGTGTGCTGACGAGTCACATTAAAGAAAGAAACACACAGCTGCAGGAACGTCTTGCTGAACAACTCACCGATGCGTAGTTGATGAAGAACGTCACCGTCATGGTAGCCACCAGCACTACAAACAGGCCCTCCAGCTTGCGAACGCCAAAGACGTGCATGAACAGAAATGTGAATGTGTCCACAGCAGTGATGACACATCCAGCCCACAGCGGCACCCCTGTCAGGATCTGCAGCGCAATCGCGCTTCCCAGCACCTGCAAAATCAACGGGTACAGTAATGATGAACATTAGGAGTGCCTGTCAGTACAATACTTCTGCGCTCATTATTGACTGCACAACGCGTCTCGTGACAGGCGGACTGCAGCTGTACAATCAAAGCCAGTTGTTCAAATACACACCCTTTGACACTATTTGAGAACATGTCAGGACATTTTAATTTAGAAAAAACCATTCAGCCAGGCACATTTGAGTCGCTGAGCATCACCAATGTGCCATGGCAACGTGGCTTGATGTCCAAGCAGTGCTAGTGCTGATGGCACTGGTACCACTCAACAGCAGTCTACACATTGATGCTACATACTGACAGTAGTTTGCGTAAACGTGGCATGCCGTGATGCATTCAAATCCGGTGCTTCGTAAGTCCAAACTGAATGTAGAGATTTTTGTCAGCAGATACCAAGAGCGCATCATGCGTGACACGTTGTGATGCAAAGTTCGCCAAGGCTTCAGCTCACCTCCTGGATATCACTGCCGATGATTGCCAGCTCAGCCATCAGCCATAGAAGAAGGCTAGCGGGCCGCTTGTAGTTCAGGCGCGCTATTCCCGCCAGATGATTACCAGTCACCACACCAAGTCGGCTGGCCTGTAAAGGCAAAACACATAAGATGCGTTTTTGTTACAACTAAATGCAGCCTGGTGTGAATGGGATGATGGTGGGCAATTTATCGCACACGATGGCTTCTTTTGATATGATATACTTAAAGTAAATCCTATAAGCATGCTTTATCTGTTGCTGCAAGCATGGTCACAACTGCACAGCCTGACCAGTTTTTGACTTGCAATGCATACAATGGGCCTTAGGGGCCAGCAACGGTGATGGCTGGTGACAACAGAGTCTTAGCAGCTTGTGACACATGTGTCGCGTGCCATCAGGGCCTGCCACCCATGTCCATGCTGCATGTGGCCACCATCATGATCAAAGCAAGGGGTAGGAGGACTCTCTACTCGTGATAAGCGTATCATTGTGTTGATCAAAGGCTTACCATGCTCTGCAACAGCAGTCCAAACATGTGCGCCAACAGCAGTACCCAGATGAGCTGGTAGCCAGTATATGCCCCCGTCTGAGGCAGACATGCAATGAGAGCAAGGTACAAAAGCGTCATGGTCAGCACCCAGGCACGTCACTCTTTTGGAGCCCTGCAATTCTGAGAACACTGTTACTTCTGAGAGAGAAGTATGACACAAGCGGCTTATGATTGTAATTGTGAGTGCATAAAGCAGGCAACTCGTGACGTGCGCAATAACGCACATGCAGAGATCATGAGCTCTGCTATTGTGGCCGTGACCACACAAGTGGCACATGCAAGAGTACACAATGCACATAGCATAGTCAACACAAGCCCGTGCTGCACCCTACTGAGTTAGAACGAGCTCAATCATCAAGCTGTACATCTAGGGTGTATTAGCTCAGGCCACACAGCTGTTAAGGTATGGTCACGGGAATCACATTGCCCTGCCTGAGCTTCACGCAAAAGCTGTACCTATGAGTATACCTGACGCGCACACCTCTTTCTTGCGGGAAGCAACATAGGGAGCAGTGTATTTACACACCGTGGCCATGATATAGGATTGCCTGCTGCCTGCACTGACGACCGCTGCATTGCGATTGATGGTATGATAGGAGTGCTTACCTGTAGATCAGCTTCCAAATTGCCAGGGTCCAGATAAGCGATACACATCAAGAACCCTGGTCCAAGATACGCCAACAGCGTGTCCCAGCTTATCCAAGCGCCCTACTGGGCCGCAAGCAACAGACCAAAGCCAGAAACAGTCATCATAATGTTGAAGGCAAATAGGGACCATCAGCACTGCCCTTGCAATGGAGCGGTCAAGTGGTTCACGAGCATTGCAAAGCAAAGCATCTGTCCATTGACTCATAGAGACGCATGATGAATCAGCCAAGTTGCTCCTAGAGGGTAAAGCCAACGTTGCATGCATCATTCACTCGCAGTAGTGGAGCACTTGAAAGTATCAGTCAACGTGAAACACTAGCTTGGTCGCCCCAGCCTGCTAGACACAAGTAGGCATCATCGTACGCTCTGCTGGCTAAGTGATGTGTGAGGCCATCAGGTTGCTGCAAATCGCTGTGATTCAGTCAACAAATAATGCAACATAATCTCAAGGGAACTTCAATCAAGCCCGTCAGGTGCCATGATGTACTGAGGATGATGCAACGATGGACACTGGCGATGGCGTGCACCGTGAGAATGTGAACATGGCAAGCGTGAAAGTACCCGTACTGGGATCGAGTGGCTGAGAAACTGCAAAATGACATGAGAGCGTTATAAATAACACGTGATCTGATGACATCATCATGGCAGTTGATTTGCGGTGATGGCAGCATAAGGTATACCGCCAAGCAGCATGCTAACTTGAAATTTATGGCAAGCTACATGGTGAATACGCAACAGGCAATTGTTGGTCAACACGCACCTCTGGCTCATCAGGTATCTGCCACACGTCACCGCGGTTTGTCACATGCGCCGGGAGTGCATCTGAACTAAACCCAGGCCCCACATCATCCCACATGCCATCCGCGCTCTCTTGTGGTCCATCATCTACATTCAAATCGCCATCGCCTACTGGCTGCCATCCATGCTGCAGAGTCACACAAAGTAGTACATGGTGTGAAGGGTGCATATATCTATGCACGCAAAGCCCGTTTGCTCAAGTCCTGACTTGTCAGCTGCAGCACATGTGTGTGTATGTGTTGCGTGTATGCACGAGCAGTAACGCATCTTTGTGACAGAGCAGGCCACCAGCCGAGTGCAGGCACAGTGTAGCAAATCGGCCTTTAGCTGAGCGCGTATTTCACATCAGCATACATTGTAGACTTGAACCAAAAACCTGCAATGAACAGAGATGTCTAATGATGATCCCTTTGATGGAGCTCATATATGCTGAGCACATGACAGCACAGCACCCCACAGTGTGGCCAGAGCGCTGATACTACAAAGCATGGACCTGCAATTGCCAGCAATGCATCAAAGTCTTTCGCTTCACCAAAAGCAAAATGTCACAGCACTTGCGTTTCATGCCCTCATGGTCTAAGCCGACAACCGAATTATTTAAAAAATGTTCATAGTAGAGCAGCAGTCACACGCATGAAAGTAGGATAGTAACCCTCAATCAAGCGAGAAGCTAATGTCAAAAATTACAGCTTGGCTCTTCAAGCATGAAGACACTCCGTACTAGGAGCTGAACCAAGTGTAGGTCCTGTCGGCGAACCCTGTTTGGGCACCTCTGCACGGCTGTACGTTGCTGATGAAGATGCACTCATGGCACGCAATAGCACTTTCCCTTATCTCACACGTGTTAAGGTGGGCCCTCCTGCGTCCCCTCCCTCCACCATATCGCCTGCTGCGTCGGCCTCGGAGCCGCCGTAAGAGCCGTAGCCCTTCCTGGACGAAGACCTGAAGGCTCGCTTCTCCGCACTAGCAACCCAGTCCGCATGCATAGAGAGGTCTCATCACAACACTGGAAGTTCAACATGTGTTCGGAGGCAACCGCCTCCTGCAGAGGCTCCTGGAGGGAACACGTCTCCGGATACACCGCCATAGCGAAGGACAGGTGCGCCTTAGGCGCAGCGGAGGGAAGGCTGCATCTGTGGAGCCTGTTCAGGTACGCGGATATCGACTCCTTGCGTATGGCACGCTGCATGGTCTGTTTGAGCAACATAGGGAAAGATTTTCTGTAATCAGCCGCGGCAAGGTGCTGCTTGGTCCCAGAAACGCTGTCCCTGGTGCCGCAATTACTGTTGCTACAAGTTATAAGCAGGCATCTGTTCATTAATTGATCCAAGCGACAGAGTACCTCTGGTGGCGACACGGCTCGTTGCGCTGCAGGGCTTGATGCCACAGTTGGCTGCGGAACTTGACGCCACCCAGACTGCAGCTTGGCGTGCGGCTGCATTTGAGCCAATCCTCTGCCTTTTCATGCTATTTATGTCCTACGTGCTGCAGCCAGTCAAGCAGCCAACTGCAGAGACGAGCATACTCCGCCACGGTAGTGCATGGCAGCGGACATTGAGGCCGCGCAAGCAACCTGCCTGCGCTACCGTGCAAACTGCTGTATGGAGGATGCAGATTCGTGACAAAAAGTAGCCATAACGTGTTCAATCTGTTCTGCTTGACTGTCTTGGATGCTGTATGTGGTGCACCTTGGCTGATGCTGCAGCACGACCATAGCCACCCGTTGGCAAGACATTCAAGCTAGATGCTACAGAAGCAACTGCAAAGCGCGCCTTATACTAAAGTCGAGTATCTAATAGTGTCAGCGTTTCTACTCCCCTGGTCAAATGCGCAGCAGCTGACTCATTTTTACCCTCCATGTGCCTACAGTGTCCTCTCTGTTATTCTCTTAAGCAGAAGTGGATCAGGGAGATTGGGGTAGCAGCGCAGGAGGGGAAAGGAAGCGTAGGTCGCCATTGCGGCCAACCTGACACAGGGCGATGAAACGCAGTCAGGTCCCCAGCCCAATGGGCAGTCCATACGTGACACAATCACTGCGCACCAAGCACAAGCGTGTCAACTCGCGGAGGTAAGCAAACAGCACACCATACACATACACCCAGCAAGTTGACAATTATGAAGTCGTGGCGTCATTAGCGATCATAGCATCATGAGCTGTGGTACTCGAGGCCAGCACGGTCTAGTGTCATTGGCTCAATTAACGCTTCCATCCAGCAGCACACAGTCTGCACAGCCATTCATACAGCCACGAGCGCGCTACCTGCGGCGATGGCGCAATTCACCAGTTGGCACTTCTGAGGGCATCCTTCACAGGACTTACCGAATATGTGCGGGGTACATATGGCAGGGCAATGATGTCTGGCCTTTGTAACCGCCCATGCCACATAGCTCTGACTGTACACAGTGTGTCGCTGCACCGATTGCAGGTCGTCACGCATTCTGATCTTGTCATTGTTTCGTGTTTCACATGATGCGTGCATTATCCTCAGCCCTGCTCATGCGTACCAAGCTGGCAATGGAAAGGAGCATGGGCCTGCAGAGGATGCCATGGCTGTTGCTGTGGCAGAACATATAGCTAAGGTAAGCACGGCGACTGATCTGCAGAACACATTCTCGTGGAAAACCTGGGTTCATATGACACAAGCGCACTAAGCCCATTTTGTGCTTCGCAAGTAGATTTTGTGACGTTGTTGACCATGTGCTATGCAGGCGTAAATGAATTTAGATCTGAACGCAAATCACTGCCTCTGCATTCTCTTGGTAGCTGAGGACAGGCAGTTCAAGCTGGTTTCTTAACTCAAACATGCAAATGCTGAACACCAACAAGACATGATGGCGTAAGACACCGCCAGCTGCTTTGGCAGCATGGCACTCGCGGGGCTCAGGCTCCTGGTGTTGCACGTTACGCATCTCAGCAATTGCATATCCTACATAGGTTCTCATTAACATGTACCTCCTCTGTAAACGGCATTATACGTCGAGTTGATTTGGGTACAATGATGTGCGCAGACACCACCCCATTTGCTAATGTACATACAAACCTTGTGTTGCTTTGCATGTGAGCCTCAGAGTACGTGCTCGTTGGCTGTAGCTCCCGCAGAGCAACAAGTCGCCAGGCATGCCACTTACTTATCGTTAGTTTGGCAGCATGTCAGTATCCCACACAATGTTTTCTGGACTGCCCTGGTAATCCAACACTTGGCTGCCTCGCATGCTGGCATCGGTGCACATTCCCACATTGCGGGTGTTATCGCTTTACATGCTTGCTACACTCAGCTGGAACTGGCGGCGGGCTCAAAGGCGTCCATTCCAGTAGTCAGGCGCGCTGCACCACGTGAACGCAAGCCGCAAGCTAGCGAGTCAGGGGGTCCTCGTAAGGTGAAGGAAAAGGAGGTGATGATGCCACTTACGGCTGCTGAGGTGGAGGGAAAGCCGCTGATAGCAGATTTCAGGATTGAGATCAGCGATGATCTCCGTCAGGTATGGCAGTGACATGTTCAACCACTTCTTGAGGTATTGAGGTGTTGTGCATTCCACAAGTGACCTTGCTGATTTGTAAACGATTGTATCGTTTCTGAACCGTTGAACATGTTGTGTGTCAGGCAGTTGACTTGCGGTGTAGATGCAAACCTATACAGAAACGCTTCGACAAAGTATTGAGATGGCTGGAGCTACGTTATGAAGGAGTCACTGATTTGCCAGCGGTGAACAAGTGTTCTGATACCACCGTGGCACAGTGACGATGGGGAGCAAATGGGGACCCAACGGGGCATGATGAATATACTTGTCAGCTGAGATGCCCATAGTACTTGGCACCTTGGAAATGCACGTGTCATGCAACGACAGAACGATGCAGGTACAATATGAAGTATTGTTGGCACGAGGCTCGGCAAGCACACTGGCGTGGCTTCAGCAGGTGTGCGCTGAGTAGTTGCATTGACAAATGCATTGCCAATGACTCACCCAAACTCACACCCCTGCAGCTTGCAGGGCACTGACATTTCCTGAATGGCACAAGCAAGGCACTCATCATGCCTCTGATGATTTGTGCTTGTGACGTCATGGTGTGTTTCATTGTGTTGTGGCGCAGATGCTTAATGCAAAATGGACAAAGGACATGGATGACACATTGCGTGAAGGAGTGCTGCGCTATGGCATGTCTGAATGGCCTAAAGTCATGGCGCACATGCAGGTACAGAGTCATGTCATGTCCTGATGTATCCTGTTGTATGTGGCAAAAGTGGTGCGCACAAGCATATGATGAGGGTGCCTGTGCTGTGTACAGTAGACGAGTGCCAGAGTTCCAAGTCCTTGACATTTATTTATACAAGTACTTGAGATACACTTTGAATGAGAGTCACCAGTCTCATGGCCTGGGCACTTCCACACCATTCAGCAGCGATTTCATGTATGTAACTGACTTTCAGTCACTCAACCACTGTGATGTGATTTTGCAGCACATTCAGCAACCGCCTGCAAGTCCTGAATTCCTTTGCCTGGCCTCCTTATGCTCGTTGAAGCAGTGCTTGAATCCATAAGCAGGATGCTGATGTAAACAACTTTTCTGCACGTATTCATCATCCGCTTCCTCATTTTTTTGTTCATAACCATCAGGTCTTGGAAGACGTGGAGTCTTTGGAGTGTCATCAGCGCTGGCAGATAATCTGTGACCTGCCTGTCAAGGGGCCCTGGTGAGTGCGTCAAGCATTGTACTTCCGAAGTAGCTGCTAGTGTGACTTCTAGTATTGAGACATACAAAGCTTCGGGTTGCAGTTGGTCACCTGCAATATTTGATGCATTGCGTTTATCTGCACGGTAGTCCAGAGACTTCTGGAGTGTATGCATGAAATGTGTGTATGCATTTGTGATTTAATCATGTTTGTCTGTTGTGTTGCTTTCGCTCTGCTTCATGGCATTCCAACAGGGCCTCTGAAGAGGATGACGTTCTGAGGGCACTGGTGAAGCAGTATGGAAACAAAAAGTGGTCACACGTGGCTACAGGGCTTCCTGGGCGAACCGGAAAGCAGTGTCGTGAGCGCTGGCTCAATCACCTAGACATCCGCGTCATGAAGGTATTGAGACTACATAAGATGCAGCGACTGTGCTTGCCACGGCATGACAGGCTCTTCTCAGAGGTTCGCTCATTCAGTGCATGTCATTGTCTACTGCGTGATTCAATTGAAAGTCTCTTTGTTCATTTGGTATGCAGGCGCCATTCTCCTTTGCAAGCTAGTGGCTTTTGCAAAAACTGCAGCATGCATATAAGCTAGAAGTAATGTAGCCCGCGTTGCGACTTTATTTATACTGCTCGCATTCAGCACATTTGCTTGCTTGCTATCTTGCTGCGCAGACCTCATGGACGCCTGAAGAGGATGAACTGCTGTTTGACGCACAGCGGGAGCTGGGCAACCAGTGGAGCAAAATCTCGCGCATGCTGCCTGGGCGCGCAGAGAATGCTGTCAAGAATCGCTTCAACTCTCTCATAACCAAGCGCAGGGGGTACAGGACCAAGGTAAACCAGTTTACATGCTCTTACGTTCTGCCGTGTTCTGTGTAACTGACTGCTGCTTGTAGCATCTGCTTGCTTCATGAATGAACACAGTTAGTTACATCGCATGATTGCAGGATTGTTCAATGTGTACAAAACCGCATAGCGTGTGACTACACATACCTTGTGTGACGATCAAGGTCATTGATATTTGTACAGCGCCACTGAACATTGTACACGCAGCAATTTGGGCATCACTTTCAACCAGACACCTCAGTTACTAGGTTTATATCTGCCATCATGTCGTGGGTGCACACGCATCTCAGCCAAGGATTGTTCTGCACACCATGCTGTGTTAATAGCAAATCGTGTTTTCGGTAACTGTGCGCACATGTCACACCGTCTTGCTTACTTCACTTGTTCTTGCTTGCTGTTGTTTTCCTGTGTGCCCTGGTGCAGCCCGTTGATGAGGCAGATCCCTATGGCATAGGCATTGGTGAATGCACCCGTGATCAAGCCGCACTGCTTTCTGCCGCCAGCTTTAGCGCCAAAGCGGCAGCACAAGCAGCTGCAAGGGCGTCTAGAAAGGCTGCCGCCAAAGTTGAAGCCAGAGCAAATGGGGTGTCCAAGAACGCGGCAAAAGCTACACCTGTGCGCTGCAAGGGGGCTATCGGTAAACACATGCATCATAGACATATACTTTGTGCTGCTCACATCATAATTCGGTAGTGGTTGTAACGTGGTTTCCCCCATTTAATGAAAAACGAATCAAAAAGATCGTTGAGCTCTCGGTGATAAGGGATGGTTAGCCGCAAGTGCCTTCCACCAATAACCGTGGTCGCCGCTGCTGCAGTCATTGGCCACGAGTCAAATGGTGCCACCATAACCACAGTAGGCAAAAGACTTCTGTGTGCAAGCTTGTTAGCGTTCGAGGCATGGGTGTTCAGTAATGTTGTTGGCAGCAATGACATCACGGTGAGCACCTGGAAATGTGCGACGCTGTGTTGCTTTCGCATTGGCCATCATCGGCAGGCTGCATTGCTGGCTCATCAGGCAGATGCGGGTCGGCGTGACACCCATGTGCATGACATGCAACGCCAGGGCAACCTGCTCACATGCATGCTGCTGTGTTCAAAATCACATACTCTTTCTGTAGATATATGTGGCGACATCAACTGCGCTTGTGTTTGCAGTATCTGAAATCATCGAAATCTCTTGTGGTTTGTGGGCCCTCATTTGAAATGAGGCAGCGGTAACATCAATACCAGGTTCACTGCAATGCTGCTGGTGTTCTCTGCTTGTACGTACCTAATGCCGGCCACACTGATCAGCGCACATTTGCTCAATCAATGCTCCTGCGCAGCTGCTGAACTGGCATGCTGCCTGTGCTGTGTCATGCATCCGAAGCCTTCACCACCTCTGTCACTGACCCCTGCACCACCTCTGTTACTGACCTCTGCAGGTAAACGCGCCGTGAAGAAGCCTCCTGCTCTCCCATACAGTGGCACTGAGCAGCCTGTGCACAAGTTTCTGGCAGAGGACCACGGCGCTGAGGGCGACCTGCTGGGAGATGGCGAGGAGATTGATGTGTACGGGGATGCTGCCTACTTGTTGCAGACTTCACACACACAGGGTTACCTCGACCAGTGGGCATCTGCTATGCCGCAGGTGATGTATATTTCTGAGCATGAGTCAGTGTTTTCTGCCAGGCATTCAGGGAGGGCACTGCCTTTATTGTCTTCTGACTGATTACCCTACATGTGACGGTAACATTGCAGATGGGTGTATGCCTGCACACAATGAAAGTGCCTGCTTCATCGTCTGGGGCACATCTGAGAAAGAACCGTCCTGCAACATCATACAGCAGTCACAGCAGCTTAAGCGAACCCTAAGATCATCAACTCCCAGACTGTTTGTACTGTGCGTGACGCACCATTCTGTTTGACCAAGACTTGCTGAAGCCTGCATGCAGAGACATATCGCGTCTGCCTTGCAATGTGCCAGAGTAGCCACTCATGGTCATGCCCCTACTTCAAAATGTTCTACAAGCTGCCGGCGAAGCAGAGGGCAGACATCACTGGAGACATTACTATGTCAGCTCAGCCAGAGCTGCTGTGATTGAGTAACCTGTCTGGTATGCATGCTGCAGTTTCTGCACTTGTCATGATCGGTCAATAGTGAAGCATACCGATTCTCGCATTCTGCTTTTTGTGGTTGTCATGTTAGCAGCGGCCATCATCCACCCGCAGCATCGGCACTGCTGCAACGATGGAGCTGTCACAGTCCGATGTACCAAGCGGAGTGACCAGGTCGCCTTCCTACTTTGACCAGCTGCTCACCGAGGATGCGAGTGGGGAGCAAGATGACTATGGCGGCCTTGCTGGGCCTGTAAAGGAGCAAGCTGGGGGGGACTCACAAGGGCGTCAGGGAGGTGAGAAGCACCGCTATTGGACTGGTATGCGTGACTCATACTTGTTGTTTCACAAGCAAATGTTATCTGGCACAGTGGTAGCAAACTATGGCCGTGCATCCTTGCACGCATTCAGTGACAGTGCGCATTTAGATTGCCTGCGATCACTGATCGCATGGGTCAACTAGACAACAGATTCGTGGATCCGAAAGTATTTGTTGTCGTAGCTGTTGCTGCAATGCATGTGAGATGTGCATCCCATTTACGCCACGTTTCAGGAAAAATGTCATGTACCTTTATGAATGTTGAGTCCATGCACTTGTCAAAGTAATCTCTTGATGCTCGAAGTTGCAGGTGGTGGAGTAGGCGGCCGAAGCACGTACAACAAGCAGCAGCAGCACAAGCAGACGCCCCCCATGCAGCAGCACCAGCACTACCACCTGCACCATCACCAGCACCACCATCGCTACACCTTTGGCCCTGATAGCAGCCACCGCCAACAGCGCTCACCACTGCCATTCGACACGCAAGATGCACCTGGTTCGCCTGTCAGGAAGCACTGGGAGGCAAGTGGAATAATGTGTACCGGGACGGGACTAGCTGGACAATTTAACATGTAGCAGTGCAAGAGCGGATCATCGCAC
This sequence comes from Tribonema minus, assembly GCA_017506865.1. Classification (NCBI taxonomy): domain Eukaryota; class Xanthophyceae; order Tribonematales; family Tribonemataceae; genus Tribonema; species Tribonema minus. The sequence goes on from JAFCMP010000158.1 coordinate 79,910, forward strand.
GTTGGTGCGCAAGTGCAGTGGGCACTGTTTGATTGAGCGTCTGCGCTTGCAGACCACGATGTATTGGCAATGAACAACTGTGATGACTCATGTACGAGTGCTAGCAAGTGCACACAACGGCACCTGTTGGTGCTGTTTGCAACTCAAGAACAGAGTGCGGTTAATAAAAAAAGGAATGGCAGATGTTGACATTCAGCTTGCAACTGCATTGACATTGGCGTTGTTCTGTGGTATGTCAGTGAACCAGGGGCTTAGACGTCTGTCAACCACACCACAGACGCTACTAGTCTCCAACCATTGAATTTTGTTGCTGCTTTGCCATGCAGCTGGAGGACACCATCGGCGCGGCAGACATTGGGTTTGAAGCGGAGCTGGGCATGAATGGCATTGAACCAGATGACTTCTGGAGGGGCAAAGGCATTGCGCTTACCAAGGCAGGTGACACAGGAGCGCTTGACAGCATGCCTCATACCAACTCCGGCAGGGCGCTTAGCAGCAGCCGCGAACGGGCAGCACAGTGTGCTCTGGAGAGGCGGTTCCAAAGGGGCGAAACAGGCGAGAGGACAGCCGAAATGCTGCCTGAGGAAATGGACAGGGCCACTTTCATGCAAAGCATCAGCAACGGCAGCACTGGGCTGGACAGACCTGCTGGAAGCGGGACGCTGGAAAGGGGCAGGGGTAAGGGGCTGCTGCAAGGGGGGCTGGCCTGGGACTCTGGCAGCAGCGCTCTCCACCGGAGGCTGCCAGAGGGAGGCAGGAGGGATGACAGGGATCACAGAGGGCTCAACAGGACAGAGGTGGACAGTGCCATGCGAGCCAGACAGCTGGAGTGCAGGGTGCGTGGCAGGGGCGAGGATCTGATGGAGCCAGTGATCACAAAGGCTTCGTATGCTGCTGTTGGGGTGAGTGAGCTGTCATTATGTACTATTTACTTCAGGTGATGCACTGGCTCATCACAGCAGAGCTTCTTTGCATTGCAATATCTGAGGGATGTGCCTGAGGAGCCTGTGTGCATTGGTATTCGCACAATGTTGAGCACAATGCCAGAAGAAGTAGCACGAGTTATGCTGTGTGACATTTGTCTTATCATTCTGCCAGTGGGTAGGCGCAGAAACATCACCACATCATTTGCCTCATGCTCCTTCAATCCCAGCATCTGCTGGCAAGCATCTCCAATGCTAGACTTGATTTTTATGCGGTGGTACCCCACCATTCTCCTTTGCCTGCGCTGCATGATCACACAGTTGCCACAGCGCGCCGCCATGGTTGTGCTTGGACATAATAATGTCAGCCGCCTGAAACATCATCTTGCACCATTGTTTGTGTAATCGGCAGTCACGTCACAAGGCGCAGGAGGAGGGGCATGGTCCCTTGCTCAAACAGGTGCAGATCAGCCCAGAGGAGCTCAGGCGGCTGCGACAGCACATACAGACGATAAGTGTGGATGGGGCCATTGGCAACAACAGCCTTGGGGAGAGCTGCTCATTGAAGGTAACGGTTTGCATGACACTACTGTTTGAGGGTTAAAATGTTTTATGATGTACAAGTATTAGATGCATTTTATTACTATGGGTAGTTTGAAGCAATACTTGAACGACGATGCAAGCGTTGCAGTGTCCGGGGTGCTATTTGTGAAGCAGCAGTGATTGCAAGTTACCAATGGCACACAGCCAGCAAATATATGACTTGTTGTGCCTTGTTGATGTGTCGAGGATGTGTGCCATTGTCGGTTCCGATGCTCACATGCAGGCAACATGCTTACTAGTTGCCTGAAACGTGTGCTCTTGCTCTTCTCACCTGTGCCAGCTGAAGCTAGAACTGCATGAGGCTAGCATACAGCAAGACAACCACCAGCGGAGCCGCCACCAGATGGAGAGAAAGGCAATGGAGTGCAATGGTATGTGCATGGTATCATCACAGCTTCCACCTCAAAGAGTGCATGGGCAGGCACATGTGCGGGGGGGGGGCAGCGCTGAAGTGGGGTGTGTAGTGCTGCTTCTGTCCGAGCCGTTGGGTACGGTGCAGCTTAGCTTAGCTTTATGCATAGCTGGCTGTGTGCACAGCTGTGTGTAGACGCCAAACAGCTGTAAGAAGTAATGATCATCAACATCAAGTCATACATGCACCTGCAGCTACTGGTACAAAGAGCTGTCATCCAGCATATGGACGCGACACTCTCCATGGTGGGTGTTGCCTACTTCACAAAGTATTACGTTGGTTGGGAGTGTGTCGAAATTATAGCACACGGATCGGAAAGTGACCTTCATTGTCTGTCAGCTGTATGCAAGTGCAGCTCGCGTCGCAGTGTAAACTTTCTCTTGTCATACATTGTGCTGAACTGACGCAGCCGCCAGCCCAAGCTGCCAGAGAATGTTTGCCGTTTCTCAGCGCGGAGGTGGGACATGAATGTGTTACACTGTGCGCATTATGCACACTGACAGTTGTCAGCTTACATAATCTGCTGTGGACCCAGTATTGTTCGGTCTGAGCTAGTGCTCTCTTGCTTGACCACCTGTGGCCTGCATTGTCTGTCCATGGCAGTGTTACATGCCTCAACCACTCAACATCGTTCCAACATTTATACACGTGTCGACGCACACAGGAGTCGTGGCGCATGGCTCAATGGGCGCTGCTGAGCACTACCCCCATACAGCTGATGTGATCATCCCACCCCCACTCGAGATTGGGTCTCCTGAAGAGGCCTTTGAGCGCGAGTATGACAGCACCAACAACAAGCATAAGGTACATGTCATGTCTCCAGAAACCGTGAAAGTGCGTGTGCACCTGCACCTCAGTTTGAAGGTCAACTGAGAACTGTAGATTTATGCTGGACACAGAAGACGAGCAAGCGCATGGCAAGCGGTGAAGGTGAAGCTTTGAAGTTTGTAGAGTTTTTTTGTTGCGCTTGCCGTCTGTGACATTTTGGTGGATGATTTTTTTTTTTTTCCGAAAATGAAGTATGTACGTCACCTTGCACGCTCCTTCTGCTAAACATGCTGCTGTCCATCCAGACAGTGATATGTATGCATCTACACAGTCTGCTTCAGCTGTGATCTTCAGCTACAGAATGTCGGCGACATGATGCAACTCTTCTGCGGCGTTCAACCACTGTCCAGTTTCTACTGCATTAATGGGAAGATCCACATGCTGCCTGCCACTGTGATGGCATTGTTTAGTCTGCTTTTCCGACCTTTACAAGGGCCTGTCATGTGCGACCCAGGGAGCATGTAGCCTCCATGATGCTTTGTGCATACTAGGCACAGTGACTGAGGCAGATGAGTAGCTGACAATACCCCTGCCTGCTCACCCCAATGCAGCAGCGATCAGGGACCGTTTCCTCTCACACCTCTCAGCACGCTGGAGCAGTGGCGGGCGCACATGCAGGCCCTATACAAGTAAGTGGCATGCTTTGACTTTTGCCTATATGAAATATCCACCTCGATGCAGTCCTCAACCTTTTTTTTTGAAAAATGGCTGACAGTATTACATGTACCTGCATCCACCACTTCTTCACATGCCATGTTTGGTGGCCGACATGTTTATCAGATCAAATATTGTTCAGACGAAGTGTTGTGTGGCTTGCGTTGGACATGAGAGTGCCAGCGGTGCCAGGTCAGCCTTGACCCGGCATTTTGAGCGTTAGGAGATGGTTGTCCGCACACACTGTCTGCAATGGCTCGATCGTGTTTTGCCCCGCTTAACAGCAAATGTGACATGTAGGCGAGATTGCAAGCTGTTTGTGATGCGGACAAGGTGTTTGGGAGCTCATGGACCTTTGCACATGATCTGTGTGATGTGTACATGCTGGTGGCAGTACAAATGCAAGCGCAAAGCACGCTCATCATCTTGTTCTGATTATGCTCTGAGAACGCACCACAGACATACTGTGTAGCCCACACAAACTCACATGTGTGCGCAAATCTGGCATGCTGCATCATGACACCATGAACTGATGTATTGCGCACTGCCTTTGTAGGACGCGCCCATGAACGGCGATGCCACCATGACCAGCGTCGCCCACCTGCGCCTCGCACGCAACTGCGAATGGATCAAGATCGGCAAGGGGACTGGTCAGCCAAACGTGAGAGCTCTAAGCTCTGCAAACGATGCTCAATCATGCACTTGTGGTAGCGCATAGCACTGAACAGTGACTCTGCCTGGTCCAGGGACCTTTTGAATTAATTAAGAATCTGACCCGCCATGTGTAATGCACTGCGTCACCCAGTCAGTATCTGAAGTTGCGCTTATGAAGAGCACAGTGTTTCATCAGCAATGGCTTTAGCCTGGTCTGCTGGTCGGTCTTGAGGCAGTCATGGAAGTGGCACGGGTACCAGAAGCCAAGTACTCTGGCAGCACAGTGAAGCGTTTTGTGCGGCTTCAGGTGCTGCTCATGTGGCATAGAAGTACCTGACAATGAGCAAGTTTGCCCTGGACAGCAGCTGTTGTCATCACAACTTTACAAGAAAGCCCACCTGGAGTGTCCATGCCATGCCTGGCTTAGCATCTCTCACTCAAACATATTAGTGTATGGCACAAGCGGGAGCAACAATAAAGACGACAGCAGTTTGCACTGCATGGCAATGACTTGCTGTACAACCGCAGCGACATTTGCTGCTGGCCTGCCGTGAGATTTGGCGGCCCGCAACAATCAAGCAGGTGGGGTCTAGGGGGGGGGGGGGGGCAGATATCCGCTGTTTACGGTGTCTGCAGTGCCACCTTTGCATTACATATTACATCACTGCTGCCTTATCAGCAGTGAATGTACAATACATCGTGGCATCACTGCGTGAGCTTATTTAGGGTGCAGTCCTGATGTCCATGCTTTCCCGTCCTGTCTGTCCTGCCCTTCAGAGGAAGCAGCCACCCTCGACTGGCCGTTCGTCAATCAAGGACATGGAGTCAGCTCTGCGCATGAGCTTGGCAAGCTTGTCGTTGGAGGATGAGGACTGGCACTTCTTGGCAGAGGTACAGAAGTGTTGTCGTCACCTTCTATACCAAAGGCCAAATGCATGTTTTGTACTAGTGTCGATCAGGACAGCAGAGTACATCCCACTGCAAGACATTTGGCATCTGTTTGTATTTAAACAGGTCAACCACTAGTGCTCTGCAGCGCCAACCAGTGGTCATGGTCACTTGTTGGTCACTTTTAGATAATTCCGTTGTAATCCAAGCCTGCCAGTGAGCACAACACAGCATTCGGCGATGCACAGCAGTCAATTGCATGCTCGAAGCTCGATGAACAGCGGTCACATCAAGGTGGAGAATGCCTCAAGAGGAACTACTTTTGTCAGATTTGCAGGCTCAGGGCTGCTGATCTGTTGACAAGTATGGTTGCAAAGCAATGTTGTGAAGGCTGCACACTGGTGCTTTCACATTCATGTTGGTGTCGGCTCGAGTGCCAGTCCAATTTCTGATGTGCAGCAAGCAAGTGCACTGGCATTTGTTCCACATATATGCATGCCAGCTGCTCTGACAAGATGAGCGCTGTTACCTCAGCGTGCAGCATTGCGGCTTGCAACTCGCTGCCTTCTGTGAGGCCACTTTATCTGTCAGCGTGCAGACACACACGCTTGAACCACTGTCAGCCAGCATACATTTTGCTAGGCCAAAGCAGCTGAGTTGCAGGTATGAGTAACTCAGCACAGCAGCACGCTACCAGCTACCCCACGCGCTGGCCGGCGGGCGCATGAGCTTTGACGTTTTTATAAATAGAAGTACCATTATGCTGCAGCCGATGCATGATGATGTGCCAGGTACCAGAAGTACTGTACGATGCTCGAGGTCGACGCCGCTTCACTGCCGCTGACTTTTGCATGTGATTTGCACTGCTCATCTAGCAGCGACCCTCAAGAGAAGCTCTTGCATACAAAGGAAAATAAAATGTGATCTGGACGCGCCGCAAGCTACGCTATGGCACCTGTCAGCTCAGCAGCAAGCAGTGGCAGACGCCTACTTGTTTATGAGGCTGGCATGCATGTAGAGCAGAGCTCATGACGTCACATGATTGGTCTTGCAGCCAACTGGACTTGTTGTTTGGACTGGAAGCGGAAACAATGGCTGGGTGTAACAATGCCAGTATTGCGCAGGTTCATGCTATACTTGTTTTGCCCGCCAGATACGATCAGTTGTGTACCTAAATTTGCTTTCTCGATCCTGCGTCTGTGCACCGCAGAGCGAGCAGCAGCAGCGGCAACAGAAGCCTTCGCAGTACAGACAGCAGCAACAGGCACAAGCACTGGCAGACTCCTACTCGGGTGGCATTGGCATGGCAGGCAGCGACCCAATGGTATGTTCATAGCTTGATGCATCCTGTGCTAGTGGGCAATGAATGCACCTTGCTTGGTTAGAAATGTGTTGTGCATGTTCTTAGTGAGAACTTTACTTGTAGGCAGGCGCGCCTCGTGGCACTCGCAACTTCACATCTGCATCATTCACGGCTTCCACATTGATATCGTTACATTCACGTGGCTTAACATGCATACGCAGAGCAAAAAATAGTGAATGGCAAGGGTTGCCCTCTCTCGAATAATGAGAATGCGGATTGGTTCTTACATGGCATGTGAAGCTTGCAGGCACTATCGTGATGCACCGTGGGCCTCAGATGCATGCACTGCGGCTTCCTGAAGTAACAAGCATGCCTGTGTGGAGCACCAGATATAATTGCCACTCAATTCCTCCCCTGCGAGCAGGTGCAACTATACGACTGGCAGCAAGCGGGCTCAAATTTCTTGCTGCATGCGCGATGCAGTAGGCACTCCTGCCTAGCTGAATATTATATATAATTACCACGGCAGTAGCAATACTTTACCGTATATCTCAGAAAACAGCAACGTTTTTTTTTTTCATCTGTGTGCAGGGATCCGGTACACCCGGTACTCGCGACAGCATGGCCTGGGATCAAATGAGCCTTGCCGATACAGCTGGCACTCCTGGAGGGACTGACTTGAATGTTGACGCTGATGATGGTGCTGGCGCACCGCGAACCCTCCCCATGGGGCAGCTGCACAAAGTGAGTAGGCAATAGAGGCCATTGCTTGTTGCAAGGCCGGATGTTGGTGATTGTGATGTGCACTCACGTTATGTCATGTGACAGCCGCCTTCAAGGACACTCAGATAGATGCATAGTCAGCATATGTCTCACATCTTGTGTACCTGGCAATAAGCTTGAATCAGGCTTAACGCAAATACTTCTGTGTGACCTTTCTCATGCACTCGTCAACATAGATTTTATCATAGTATAGCCCGTTACCGTTACCGCAAATACTTCTGTGTAACCTTTCTCATGCACTCGTCAACATCGACTTTACCATAGTAAAGCCCGTTACCGTAGCACCTTTCACAATCAAGGACGCTCCAAAGCAGTTTCAGAGAAAACAAATTGCATGCTGCAGTTTGAAGCAGATGCTGCGGTGATGGCCGTCAGAATGTCATTTTGTGTGAGTTTCCTGCTCGACATGGTATGAACCCTCAAACCGCGAACTCCCTGCGGATTGATCACATATGACAGGAGGCGCGTGTGACCCGACTGGGCACTACGGCGGGCCCTCACTGCAGACGCCCAACAACCACTGCAAGCAAGAGTCCCATCGCCAGGTCACTTGAAGAGGTAAGTGGGCGCTTCAGCACCAACATCTGCCGCCCCCTTTTGCACTCAGTCTGTAGAATAAATTGAATTGTTGCAGAGCAAGTGAAGCACAACATTTTCTTCAGACTCTTCAGATTAATTCCGAACTTTTGACCTGTGATGTGTGCGAATCGTGGCTGTCATGTCATTTCAATATCTGTGTGTAGTGAGGAGTGTTAGGTACCAAAGCAAAAAAAAAAGCGACTGGTGCCATGGACGCAATGGTTCATAATCCGTTTGCAACATTGCTTGAACTCCCCAGCAAATCAACACGTCATGGGCTATCGGCTGCTTGCATGTAACGTTAGACATCTATGTGAAGGTGTCTATGATGCTTGAAGTATTCACAAAGACAACAAATGCTTCAGAACAATGTGATTTACTTCAACGCAGCCAGACCAACACTAGACAGTCACCGGCAAGGGTGAATGTAAACAGGAAACCTCAAGTGGGACGGGCACTTTCACCTACAGCAATGCCCACCCTGCCGGTGAAAACAGTCTGGTCCCGCACAAAGTCTGAATGTCTGGTCCACATTCTCTGGCACAAATGTTGCCCGCAAATGATCCAGTCTGATTCTTGCCGCATACTACGAAGTGGGTTAGCTGTGCCACACCAGGCGATTGCGGCGCAATGGAAAGTCGGAAGAGACACTGAAGTCATCAGATCTGCAGGTTTTGCCAGGTAATGTCCGCGAGTGTTTCAGCTGCCCCAGTGCCCTAGCCTCACTCAGCAGGTTTGGGGAAACCGACACCACAACAGTTTTACAGGAAATGCCATTCATGAATCTCCTCTTCCTTTTATCCCCATGAAACCACATAGCATTGTCGGCGTTCTCAGTGCCAAATGAAATGCCAACAGCAGCAACAGCTACAATGTGGGCCAGCGCTGGCATTCTAGCAAGACGCCCAGACCCAGGACTTTGTGCGTATAGGCAAAGTGATAATGAACTCTGTGGGTGAATTCATTCAAGCAGTAACGATTCCCCGTGCGGAGTGTTTGGGCCCTGACCATACCAGGACACTGGATATTCATCATGTTCACATTCACGCAGTGTTCGCTAACGTCACTTCAGTATTCACATGGAGATGTCTGACGGTGCTGAGTTGTGTCTACTGTCCTCTGTTCCGGTGTGTGCCCTATGGCAGCTGGACCTGATTCAAGACCCAGAGCAGAGGCGACAGCAGAAGGGGCAATATATGGAAGCAGTGCTCATGAGCTAGCCGCAAAGCAACCTCAAGAATGCCAACTGCAGTGACTACGGCATGCACAGTGGCCTGCACTTGCTGATTCCATGCCTCAACGTCAACAGCCCTGGCGCCTCACTGCCCTTGTACACCGTGGCTGAGCTGTAGCCAGCCGTGGCTACCTAGGGGCACCTTGAGCAACCTACATGTGTTGTATGCCGTCACCGCGACGTTCCAGTCAGCACACTATAAGACCGCTGTGCATCAGCTGCAGCATCCAGGTTGAGTGCCAAGAAGGGCCAATCTGTCGAGGCTGCGCAGCGGCGGCATTCTTGAGGGGTCGCAGAATGATGTGCAGTGAGGTCCACCAGCTCCTAAGGCTTGCTGCTGTGGAGCCTGTTGTCCCACCCGACCCTCCATCCTGTTGTTGTGATCCTCCAAGCCCCCATGGCAACGTGCCACCCAAGGTTGGTCAGCTACATCTGGCCAAGTGCGTCGCTTTTGTTGACGTAGCTTGCTGAGTGTGTAGGGTTGCGATGACACCGGCACCGTTAATCATTGGAGTAGAGCATGTAGAGCATAGCAATTAGGAGTTAAATTTGCAGGACGTGTGTGTTGTTAAACGGTATGGACTGTAAGGGAGCACATGCTTGCCTCAGCACTGCAACGCCCCTGTAGTCTACCTTACGCTACACAAATGTGCCAACTTCACGCTTGACTCGCACAGCAACTGCTGCATGCATGTCAGGCGTTGCGAGGGGAGAACAGCCAAGCATCGTGACTGTCCCTTTGTGTATCTAACAGCAGTTGTTGCACGGACCGCTTACGTGTCTGGCAGCTATGGTGCCTCTGCAAGCGTCGTGACCATGCAGCCATACCCGACTCGTCGTGTATTGATCAATGCATGCATATATATGCAGTCATGGCTTGAGTGATGCTGTTTTGCATGCATGTTTGCTTTCTCCACAGTGATTTGATGAATGCGGAAGGCTCGTAGCATTGTCATCATCGTGGTGCCGACATTGGTCTTTTCAGCGATAAACAAGAGCACCATTAAACTGCTAGCATCCTTGCTGTCGAAGGCACACTTTTGCCCTCGAACGCAGTCAAATGCCCATTCATGCCCTGCTGTCGTGCGCACATCACCGCATATGCTGTAATACAGGTCCTGTCATTGCCAAACACCACTTGTGCCCGCTTTCGTGCACACGTCACCGCTGTGTCAGCAGGGTTGTTGATTACGGAGCATCGAGGTAGTTACTTACGCGTAATTGCGTCTGTCACTCTGTAAGACTTACTGACGGCATATGGCTACGGCCAACTTAACAAGCTACTATTGTTGAAGTTCGATTTCAACTCTTTGTTAACTTTAAGGGGTTTGAAACTTCTACTTGTGGTTTTCGTGTGTTCCTCGCTTCAGCGCGCCCTTGCTACACTGCTTTGTCTGCCAATAGCAATAAAATCAGTATCTGGCGTGCGTGCACCGTGACTGTAGCTGCTGCTAGCGTGGAGAATTGGTGAGGACGTAAGTTCTGTGCAAGCATTATCTCGGAAGTGGGCTGCGCACCTCGCTGAGGTGGCTTGCAGATACTAGGGTTAGATACCCTAACCCTAACTCTAATCCTACCCTTCATATACACTTGCAGGAAAGCATAGCATTCAATATGCTTCCAAGATCTACACTAATGATGCTCTTCTTACAGAGGTGCACAGACCTCCTGCGTGACGCTGAACTATCAAGTGCTGTGGCCTTGGGCCCAAGAAGTGTGCTGTCAAGTCATGACAGCGATCCAAGCAAGCTCCGTGGCTGAACGAAGAAGTCTTCATTCCATGATTTTGGGTGTTCAGTGATTATTAACCAGATAGACATGCATGCAGCATTGCTCAGCGCGGCCTGCTGAGCATCCACTCCAGACCAGTCTCAACCTCAACTAGGAGTGTGTTGAACATTGCACAACCTCAACATCAACACTTGTCACTTCACCTTCAACTGTTGCCACAGTGCTCAACATGAATTTTGCACACTTCAGCCTACCGCTGCCTCATACCCCCCCCTGCATGGTGCTCTCTCTGCATCCATGCACAACCTGCAGCGATACAAGCAATACGCATGTGCTGTGCCATCACTGGATGTCCTCACATCACGTGCCAACAATCCGTTACACCTAGTACCTTGCTGCAAAACAGAAGCAGAAAACGCATACAGCACAATGGCCGGTGCCAACGCACTGCGCTCGCGCAAACGCACAAACAACACTCCCCCCCCATGTCGTAGGCTGAGGTTGCAGCCCAGTTATATAGTCCGTCGCACCACGCTAAGGGTCGCGACCAACTTCTTGGTACCCCAAACCCCGGCCTCGTTCTAGGCGCTGAATAGTCAGCGGCCAGAACTCTCGGGCGTTAGCTGCGTGATGACGACCTCCTCCTGCACTCGGCCACGTGGAATGGGTGTGGCCAGATATTGCTAAGCTACACCATGTGCCCTCTTGCACATTTGAAAACGCGCTTGATGCCCATAGCTTGCTATAACAACGGGTAAACAACAGAGAATCTACGGCACTTCGTATCGTGTAACGACAACTTCCTCTGCCAGACGTCGTGCCGCCTACACTAACGTGAGCCCTGACATCCGATTGCCCCACCACCGAGCCAGATAGCCGGTGAAAACAACAGTGTGCTCCTGCTACCCGCGTATACAGTGGAAACGGCCCAATAATTACTACCCCCCCATGACAGAGACGGGCTCCTCGTTTCCCCCCGCCAACGCCAAGACCACGCTCCGGCATGTTACCTTGTTGCCATAGCTTGCACGCCAGGCATGCTACACTGTAACTCACGTGTCATCTCTTGCTCTAGCATCAAGCAACCTCGCCGAACCTGCGGTCAAAACAACAACTGTTGTACGCCAACGGCTCCTACAAGTGTCTGAGGCACAACCACGCCTCAACACCTCAGGCTGTCCTCCTCCGGCACCGCCTTCTCTCCTTGCCGCCTCAGGCGTCGGCGGTACTGAGCTCCACTAACCCGTATGACCCTCCGGTCAGCACATGATAGCCATGAAACTTGGCCGCATGCACTTCCCTGACCTGCGTAGTGAGGAAAGCAGCATTATGCCGCCCTTGAGGTATGCTACTATTGCCGCCAGCAACAGGTCTGCTTGCTGAGCCACAATTGCAGTGTCAGCTGCGAGCAATCTCCTCCTCGGGCACTCCGCCAAGTCCTGCCTGCTGCAAGCTGCCCCGCTGCGGTGTGAGCAGCCCACCAAGTCCGCAGTGAGCCGCCACCTGCGCACGTGAGCCCGATTGCTGGACACCACAACCTCCTCAGTGGCGACTGTCGCCCGAGCGCTAGCCCTTGATGCGTACGCCGGTGTGCGCATCATTACTCTCCGTGGCACCTTGTACTCCGCTACTGCCGCCGACTTCCCCAGTCGCGTTAGGCTCCTTGTCCTCGAAGCCACGCGCCACCACATCACCATGTGCCTTCTGCCGCATAATTGCGGTATGTGCCATCGGCTGTACATCGTTCTCCCCGCCGCGTGGCACAACCACATCGTGTGTCCTGACCTCGTCGCCACGCAGCACAGCATAGCTGTATGCCTTGCCTCCGCTGTTGCATATTGCGACAGAGTTGCCAACAGTGTGTGCCTCGCCCTCGCCGCTTGTATGCCCCGTATAGCTGCCGTTGTTGCGTGCGGCTTCCTCTCCGGGGTTAATGCTGCGTGTTGTCATTGCTGTACGCCCTGCCATTGGACTATGCTGCGCAGGCACTAGTGCTGCGCATTGCGCAGACGTCGTGATCCCAGCTCTTGCAGTGCCTTGCTGTACGAGCACCATTGCCTTGCGTCGCCCGGCCTCCGCCAACCGACATGCGCCAGCTGTAGTTGCCACTGCAACGAGCTGAACTGCCTCCATGTTGCACTCAACTGTCGAAGAGCTCTCGGCGATTGAGCGTTGCCCGTTGCTGGTGCTGACGGATACAGCTGCGCCACCTGCGCTGCTGTACACCACTCCAGGAGCCGTGGCAAGCACCATGTTACTGTCCGCCGTGAAAGGATCATGGCTGTTGGGTGCTGCTGTCAAGGGTGCTAGGACGCCACAGATGCCTCCAGCGCCTCCAAATGATGCAGAGCGTTCACTGCTTTGGCATGATGCAACACCTGTCCCTGTGTTGCTGGTGCTGCTGAGCAACCCAACAGTTCTGCATTCTGTGCAGCGTTGAACTGTCAGAGGCAATAGCAGCCGCTGCACCTCGCCGTTGAGCCTTGCATTGCTTGAGAGGCTGTCGTTGATGCGCGTTGCAGCAGGCGACTGCGTAGAGACGCCCATGCCTGCAGGGACTGTTGCATATGCCTTGCTACAGATCCCTGGATCGAACGGCACAGAGGCGTCATCAATGCCACTAGTGGGCACAAGAGTGGCCTCCTCTGTTGTGGGCCCTGCAGCCATGTGCGTTGGTGTTGGTGAGCCTGTCCATTGCACTTTAGGACACAGTGCCTGATGAAAACAAGTGCCGCCTGCCAGAGCACTGCTGCGGCTCTGGTGCTGCGAGGAGGAGTTGCCGCTGATGATTGTGCTGCGCTGGTGATAAACACTGGACCGGTGTTGACCGCAGCTGCTGCATTGCGGACGCTTGCTGATGATGTGGCAGGGCTGAGCGTTGCTGTTGCAGAGCCTTGTGTGCCTGATACAGCAATAATCTGCCAGTCCGCAGACCGAGTTGTGCTGTCCGGCTAATGTCGAGGGCCGTCCTCAGGTAGTACCACCACTGTCTGAAACGCATGCCGTCGCATCACCTCCAGACTCACCAGCTGCCACCAACCATTGTTGCTGGCGCAGCAGTTGCGGCCGCTGATGCTGTAGGGCCGCACGAACCTGCTGCTGCAGCAAGAGGTCGCCGTTGCCAGTGCCAGCTGAAGCTGCTGTGTCATCATTGCCGATATCTCCCCCCCCCCACGCTCGAGAGCGAAGAAGAGAGCGTGCCAACACAGCAGCCAGGGCGAGAGGGCGGGTGGGAGCTAATGGCCTGCTGCTCAAGCAGTGCACCTGTGTGTAGATCCTGCACTGCGTTGCTCGTTGCCTCCAGCAGGAGAGCAGAGCACCCCCCCATTTGGGATTGCTCAACCCCCCTAGTCGGGCCTGAGCCCATGCGCATTGGCTGCATGGTACCATCATGACCCGCTACCACCTGTGCAGCATGAGAGCTCTGTAGATTGCCGGCATGGCCACCGACCAGGCTGAGCGTTGTTGCATTGGCTGTGCCGTTGCTAGCGGTTCCAGACTGCGATATCAAGCTCTGTGCGCTGTAGAAGCTGCTGCGTTGCTCAGCACCTGTCACACCTGAAGTCAGCGCAAAGCCGTGCGCAGTGCTGATGACACCACTGTTATGTGAACCGCCGTCGAGAAGAACAGATAGCGGCACTGAGCTGTGGGTCCCAACACCACCGTCACCTCCATCGACAGCTGACTGTGCGAAGCCTTGTGTAGACAGAGGCCCTGAGCTACAAGTCCCGTCGCCATGATTGCCGTTGGCGCCAGCAGGCTTTGCCAGGCCTTGAGCATTGCTGCCAGCGCTCTCCATCGGCGGCTCCGAGCTTAGAGTCTGTGTGTGGCAGTCGCACCGTTCTGCGACACCATCAACGGCTGCACATGTGCACACCTGAATGACACGGCTATGTTCATCACAAAGCGGCGCTGAGCCGTGCGCCGTATCATGACGACCACCACTACTGACGGCGGATTGCGCGGTACTGTCTGTAATGCTGCTACCAGCAGATGGTACTGTTGGGCTCCGTGATGGGCTGAACGCGTCACGACCACCACCATCGCCTTCCAACTGCGTTGAGTTTTCCGTACCCGTGTCGCCAGCAGGCGGCAATGCTAAACCAGCTACCCCGTCGCCATTGCAACCACCGGCGTCAGCATGCTGTGCAAAGCCGTGAGCACTGCTGCTTATTCCCTCCGTTCGCGGCACTGAGCTTTGTATGTTGGCGCCTACGGTTGCGGCTGAGCTTCTCGCACTGCATGTGTGACCAGGTAGCTGCTTCAAAGTACGAGCCATTCTGTCAGCGTCAGCAACGCTGGCAGTCTGTGCCAAGCCCTGAGTCGGCACTGTGCTACTCTCATCGGTCCCAGTGAACGGCCCCACTTTCCGCCTGTGCACGCCAAATTCTCCAGCAGCCCCTACGGCCACCGCCAAAACCTGTGTATCGTCGTGCCCTTGACCGCCAGAAAGTGCCGCTGTGCTGTGCGTTGCATCGCGGCGACCACCAATCACGTTAGCACACTGCAAAAGGCTCTGAGCACTATCAACGCCGTTGCCCAGGCTGAGCGACCCTGGACCTAATGCCCTGCTGCAAGAACCAGCCCGCAGCTTTGAGCTCTGTGCATGGCCCCCGTGCTCGCAAACAGTCAGGGGTGTTGTACCGGGCGGGGTGCCCTCGAGACCATCAGCCACGTCCGAACACTGTGTCGAGCCCGGAGCACCACCGCCATCAGTCGCGCAGGACAGTGCTGAGGAGTGCCCAGAACATGGAGGTCCACCTGCACAACCTGACAAATGCACTAGGCCCTGAGTATTGCTGCCATGTGTGTCCAGCAGCGGAGTTGATTGCTGAGTTGTGCCGGAAGGACGATCGAGCAGCGGCGCTGTGGGCGGAACACTGCCGTCCGAGCCAAGACACAGTGGCACTGAGCTATGTGTGTCGCTGCCATGCCTGCAAGCAAGACCTGCAACCCTTGCTGAACACTGTGCACTACTGCCGTAAGGTCCAGTCAGCAGCGCTGAGGCAGGTGTACTGCAGGCAGAACCAGTAGCCCATAGTGCTGGGCAGCTGTATGCAGTGTTGCTATGCTTGCAAGCAGCGCCTGCACCCTCTGCAGAACACGGCTGAACGCCGACATGCCCACCACAAAGAGGCGCGGACGACTGTGTTGTGCCGCCATTGCCACTACCGCTGTAAGCAGACTGTGGGACGTTTTTGTGGTGCTGTCACCCGTCATTGGCCTAGCCGCCGTAGGTACTGTTGCTTCGTGTCCCAGGGCCTCGTCGTTGGGACTAGTACCGACTCCTCCAACCCGCACACAGCCCTCGTTGCCGCTGCCAAACTCATCTTTCTGCAGCACTGAGCACTGTTCACAGCTGTTCCCGCCTCCGAAAGGACTCATAGATGGAGCAAGCTGAATGTCTTGTCCCTTGCTGTGATGACCGGCAGACAGCTGAGTTGAGACGCCAGCGCTGCCATCATCGCTCCTGTCTGTTGACGTGAAGTCCGATAAGTTGCCGCCACAACTAGCCTCCGATGCTGAGCTCTAAGGGCAGTATCCATGCTGACTAGCGATCTATGGTGCCATGCTGAGGGTATTGCTGCCATGGCCACCAACAGTGTCCAAGAACTGCATGGAGCTGTGAGCACTGCTGCAATGAACAGGTGGCTTTGAGATCAGCTGCGTTGTCATCTGTCCATGACCGCCAGGTGGATCCGTAGAGCCTGTGTGTTGCTCAGAGCACGTGGATAGAAGTATGCTTCCATGACCCTCTGCCGGCGGAGTTGGGCGACGAGCACTGCCAGCAGAATTGTTGATCAACGACTCTGACAGCTGCTGCAGAACACTGCTGTCCATGTCCTGCCACGGACTCCGCGACATGCTACTGATCTCACACGCGGCACCTGCAACCCCTGCAGACCACTGAGCACTACTGTCTCGATCTTCAGGCAGCACCGCTGCATCCGGCGCAAAGCCATTCGGACCAGCTGTCGCCATTGCTATGTTGAGCCTGAGTGAGCAGCCGACGAGAACACCTGTCGTTTGCACTTGGCCCGGTGCGCCGCTGTTGCAATCACCAGCCCGTGCTGAGCTCGGTGAAGTGCTGCCATGCCGGCAAGCAGTCAGTGTTGCTGAGCCTCGCGCGCTGCTACCAACATCGAATTCCAGCCGCGCTGGCACAACGATGCCCAGGGTGCTGTCCCTTCCACAGTGGCATGGCTCCGAGACTGCAATCCAGTGCCAGCGTCACTAGTGCGTTTTGCTGGCAGCAGTGCTAGTGCGCCGGCAGACAAGATGCCATGAGCCGATCCCGTATCTGCAGTACTAGCTGAGGTATCTGGCAGGGACAGCGAAACTAGTGCAGGCAACAGAGTACCTGACTGATGTGCCACGACAGCAAATGCCGTGTCCTTGCCCTGTGGCACCGCTGACTGAAGTGCCACCTCCGCAAATGCCGTGTCCTTGCCCTGACTTCTACGCTTTGCGACCGCTCCACTCGCACCAGCCTGTGCTGCCGTTACTCCCGCTTGAGCTGCTGTAGACATCACCTCTGCCTGAGGCATGTGTTGCTGAGGTGCGCCCAATGCAGGTTCGCACAGTGTCGTCGGCGAAGATGTTGTACCCGAGCCCTGAGAACTGCCATCGACGCCCTCGACCAGCGGAGGCGCACTGACACCAACGTTACTGATTGCCTAGTGGGTTCCGTGCATCGCTGCCACGTTCACAAGCAGCACATGCACCACTGCCCACTGGTGTTCTGTCTTCCCAACGCCCCCTGCTGCTGCCATCAGCTACTTGTGGTACCGGCAGCCCAGCAAGGATGATGCCCTCTCCAATGGCAACATGGCTGAGAGACTGCAGCTCAGCAGCGTCACTACCTGACACTGATGTTGATGCTGATATAGCAATGAGCAAGCCGTCACCAGTTGCTGCAGACCTCGCAGTGGCAGGCAGACGTTCTGTAGCCGACTGAGTACCTGATGACACCTCTCCTCCAACAGATTCCATCCTTCCGACCCCATGCTCCGCAACAGCCTCCATTGCATCTGCTTGTGCTGCAGCTGCACCCGCCTGCACTGTGGCTGGAACACATGCCGGCGCCTGCGTTCTGGCCAAAACACGTGTCTCTGCTGCCGCTGGAGCAGTTGTCGTTGGAGCACTCGTTCGCCTCGCGTCACCAACGCGACCACCGCCATCGACATGCAATTGAGCGCCGCTCCCACCGATGCTGAGCGAACTCGCTTGAGCGCCGCTGTCCGCGTCACCGCCAATGACTGTTGAGGCCATGTCGCAGTTGCGGGTGGTAGGCGTGGTACCTCTGTCGGCACTGCCGCCCTGACGAGCCACCGCTGTCGATAAGGCACCGCCAGTGATTGCACGTGCATGATCGCCATCTGCACGCCGCCTCCCGTGCGCGCTGGAGTCACCTGGCCCAGAGCAAACCTGGACCGCCGAGCACATCGGCATCCGCAGAGACTTGCTGTTTGCGCCATCCACTACCCTGCTGCACTGACTGCGCGTCTCACCGCCTGGCACAGCCGGCGCATAGCCTGCACACGAGCTGCGCTGGAGCACTGAGTGCTGCATCTGAAACCCTTGAAGGCCATTCTTGGGGCGGTGCGAGGAAACCCGGTAACCAACAGAGCTCAACCACGCGCGCAGTGGACTGGACGTGTTGGGAGTATATGCGCAGTCCAGCAAGGAGGGAGAAGACGCGTACACCAGCGGCCTAGCCCACTCCTCGACATCTGTTGGGGCCATCACGTATGAGTCCGTCAGCGCCCGGTCAGGAGGTAGGTTGCAGAAGGAAGATACACTGCGCCCCAGTGGCTGTAGCTTATGCCACGCAAGCATGACTGTTGGCTGTCTTTTGCCGTCGATGATGGGACGTACAAGTACTCCGCCATAACCATCATGAATGTCTCGCAGACGCGCCTGGCCATCAAACCAGCATCCCATCTCCACCAGCATCGTAATTTCGCCGGTGGTGACCCCCGGAAGTCCACAGCGTGCCAGCAGATGAGTGTTACGAGGCAACTAACAAGGCGCTAGCTGCCAAGCTGGTATCTCCACTTCCCTGCTGAGCCGAGGGTGCCAGATACGCACCATATCAGTCACCTTCGAGAACGGATGTATATGACCTGGGCGATAGAGGGCATGGCCTTCTTGCCTGCGCAACTGCTGCTGTAGTACAGGACCACCTCACCAACCTGAGGCGCCCATGGACTGATCTCGCCAGTTATCCATGCCTCCTTCCAATCCGCCGCCTCGAAGTCCTTGTTGGGACGGACCTCACCATTAGGACCTGCGCCGCCGCCACAGACCAGCGTGACTCGACCGGAGTCAGGATGAACCCCAGCCCCGTCCACACAACCCGCTCGTATGCCGTGCATAGGACCTCGTCATCGTCGGTGAAGGACGCGCAGCAGTCTAGCTCGTCTCGGGGCTCCCACGTTGACACCATACAACCGCTGGTGACTGAAACCGGCGGCACCAGCCGATAGTCCGGCACGCCAGTTGTGTACGGATGCTCCGAGACGATTGGACCATACACCTGATCGAAGTCCCTGAGCTCCTTCGCAAGAGCGTCAGGCTGGTGTGCTGCTGCTGTGGCTGCCGTCCAGCGTGGTTGCTCACGTGCACCTGACCCATCCAGCTCGACTGCACCGCGCGTAGAACTGAGGCACGGCAAAGCAGCTTCGACGGCATCTGTACGTGATGTTGTCATCGGTGGCCTCAAGTTTTTAGACACGTTACTGAGCATGCCGAAGTTCCACCATGACTGTACATCATCTTCCCTCGGTCTCACCGAAGCTAGGAAGTCAGGCGCTCTCAACATCGTTGCCGAATGAGCTCACCATGATTGTCTCGATCATCCGATGATCATTGAGCTCAAAAGACGAGCGTCAGGCAAGCTGATACGCCGTTGCCGAGCCAGTTTGTATGCCAAGTTTCTGCACTAGACGTCTGCAGCACCCCCCCCCCCCCCCCCAGCGCCGTAGGCGGTGCAGAGCTGCAGTACGTGTGACTACTATGCCAGTGACACCAATGAGCACGCGCAATGTAGCCCACCCGACGGCGTTGTGCCCGAGGCAGCAGGGTGTGGCAGCGCTGCCTCGCAAGAAAAAGTGGCTGTAGAAAATCAATTCCGCACGCCACTAATTCCACCAGGCCGTAGGACACCGTGCTCCGATGTAGGCGATATCGCAATGCTGTCGAACTAGCAGTTTGCCAGAGCACGCAATCGTGCGACCTCGGCAAACACGCAGAATACGCCTCGAAAACTAGCAACGAAGCGAAAACTGCAACATAAGGCCACAGAAGTACGCTGCGATCGTGCGAGCAGGCCAGCTACGACAATCGAGAAGCAGGCTAGATGACGTACCGATGTACTGCGCCGCTGCCTCAACGCCACGCCAGCGCTGCTCGCAATCGCTCCTTAGCGCCGACCAATTATCCCGTCCTCCTGTTTTTCCACCAAGCGCCAGCTCCACTGCTCACCCAAGCGCCAAAGCCGCCCAGATGACCCGCAAGGCTCCCACCAGCTCCAAGGCACCGCACGCTAATCCCCTAGTCCTGTGCGTCACACTCCGCCCTGCAAAACTCTGCGCGTTCGACGTGTAACTGCCACCGGAAGTTGAACTTGTGCGAGCGAGAAATGGCGACGTAGGCGTGATGCAAGCCCACGAATGCCTGTAGATGAAGTTTGCCACGCTAATCCTTCAAATCCTGTGCGTCTGCCACACACCGCCCTGCAAAACTCTGCGCGTTCGATGTGTACCGGAAAAGTTGAACTGCGTGCGATGGCGATGCGTAGGCCTGCGGCGAGCCCACGGACGCCTGTAGAAAGTTTGCCGTTGCCCAATGAACCAAACTATCACGTAGGCTGTCAGCAGCCCTTGGACTGGCGGTCTGGCGCGCTGAGGTCCTCCCCAGTACCGTCCGGCTGACGATACGATCGCAAACACTTCAAAAAGAAGTGCGTGCGCCTGAAAGCAGACCTCGGTGCGCCGAGGCTGACAGGAAGAAGGTCCGAACGGTCCTGGATGCCGTTCTGTCCCTGCCACTTGTGAAGTCCGGGCCCCTGTCAGCAGGGAACACCCGAGAAACCTTTGTCTGCGGGCGGGGCGTGCCCCAGGACGTAGCGTCCAGATCCGCAAACTCCGGTCACCAAATGTAGCCTTGGGCCCAAGAAGTGTGCTGTCAAGTCATGACAGCGATCCAAGCAAGCTCCGTGGCTGAACAAGAAGAAGTCTTCATTACATGATTTTGGGTGTTCAGTGATTATTACCAGATAGACATGCATGCAGCATTGCTCAGCGCGGCCCGCTGAGCATCCACTCCAGACCAGTCTCAACCTCAACTAGGAGTGTGTTAAACATTGCACAATCTCAATTTCAATACTTGTCAAACTTCAACTTCAACTGTTGCCACAGTGCTCAACATGCATTTTTGCACACTTCAGCCTACCGCTGCCACAGTGCGACCACATCTGCCCTTGGCCATTCACAATTACTATGCACAGTCACAGCAACTGCTAAGCGCATTGGTACATAAATGCATTGTGTGTGCAGTGTCGCTTTTCCTGCATCTGATATTTATGCTTTCGGTCACAACTGTTGCGTCCGTTGATTCAATCAATGGTTCATTATTGCTCAAACACCTTTCTTGCCGATCATGAACGTACTGTGTAGCCTCATTTTTTTTACTCCAGCATGCCATCAGCATGCCATCAGTGAGAGTGCCGATTGTCATGGCGCTGTACTACGCCTCACGGGCAGAATGAGAATAGCTTGCTGGCATACCCCCCCCCCTCCCCTCATGTTCATTGCATTCTCCGGTTGGGTACATCAATGATGGATCTGAAGGATGTACTGGAGAGGTAGGTGGCTGAAGGCCCCAAAGGGGTGTTCCGCCTCCAGCGTGTGCACAGGGAGATAGGGGCGGAGCCGGCTACGGTGGCAGACGGTACCCCCCTGCTGCACAGGAGCGGCTGCACGCCCTGGATCATGTCTTGGTGACTGGACCGGGCCAGGTGCTGGCTTTCAGTGCGGTCACTGCCCTTGGCCAGCGCTGGAGGCGGGAGAACGCCGCGGATTTCGCAGCGCATCCGCCCCCAGAGAGCGAGGGCGTGACGGCGGAGGCGGTGTCAGGGACGGATTACCGCGAATGCGCAAGCGCAAGCACAGGAGGTGGCGGACACGCACAGGGGCCCAGTCGAATCATCTTCTTCGGCGCTTGTGCGCGCTTCCCCGCCCCTCGTTGCGCCTCCATTCCCATCAGAAAATTGGTGGCGCACCTGGCCTGCCAATGTCCAACACTCATCACACCAGAGTCATACAGTTCCTTCTCATGTCTCGTGTGTGGACAGCCCCCCCCCCAAGTATGACAGCGGCACTCACTCACTCACTCCTTGTACCCCTGCTGCCTCACATCGTCTCCGACCGTGCGAACTACCGCGGCTGGTCCGGCCTGCGCACCACAGTACAACTTGATGCCATCTTCAAGGCCTGCGAGGCGAACGCTAACCGCCTGCTCGAGTGCAGGTGTGCTGCAATGGACATTGTCGGCCTCAAGCTGAGCTTTCCCCACCCCTCACGCTTCAGCCCACGCGGGAGTCGACACATGTCAACGACCACCTGCGTATCGCACGAGGGAACAAGGGGTGTGCCTAGCGATGCTCTTAATGCTGATGCTAGCCCCTTCGCTGAAACCCAAATCCGCGTTTGGCTCAGGGAGGATTGCTTTGAATGCCAAAACCTGTTCTAGCCCCTTCGCTCCAGCCCTAAAATGCGTTTTTGGTTCTAATTAGGGTCGGTTTTTGACGTCACCATCTGCGTGCAGGATGATAGTGGGTTTGCGAATTAATTGGTGCGTGCGTCAGCTTGCGCTATCTTCAAATCGAAGTTGTCCGCGTTGCAAACAACGTGTGTGTGCAGCGCGAGGAGATAGTGCAGAAGGAATTCCACGAGTTTGAATGCAACAACATTGATGCCAGAAAAAAAAAAACTCTATCATTACCTGTGTGTATGGCCTGCCAGAGACGAAGTTGTTTGAGATGGGTGTTTATCGAGGCGCCTATGCCGAGATAATCGGTGGGTGTTAAACAGTAAGTGTGCTCATGGTAGTCTACACAATTTCAGCGGACTGGCTCAATGCTCAGTACATCACAGTTACCAGTACGTGGGTCGCTGACAACGCTCACCGACGCCCCGCATATTTCGGTGGCATGTATCCTGCTGCCCATGATTGCGTCGTCGCACTCATGGCAGGGTTGGGAACCTCATGCTGGGCGCTGGCGCGAGCGTCAATGCAGGCGCGATACTGGAACCCGGCGGCAAAGGCACACAGCTGGCCGCCTGTGCTGTCCTGCCCATGAATAGCACCGCGTGACAGCTGCAACGGGCATCGTCTGCGAGGACCACTCTGCTCGCGAGGACAACCCTGCTCGGACGGTTAGCATTAGTGCTAGTGTGGCAGCGGTGCATGCAAAGGTGCAAGTGCGACAGCACATGTGTAGCGGTTAATGAGACGCACAACTCTGCATGCATTTGTTGAAATTGTAAGTTTAACTTCAATTTGAGGTTGGTGTTCAACTTGAAGTTGAAGTAGGGTTGCTCCGCATGTTGGTTTAGGGTTAGCGTCATGCGCTGAGCAATGCTGCGCTGCTTGCAACTGCTAATAAAATCACTGGACACCTTGAAACAAGCGGGAAGCTTACCTCTCATGGATCTGGTCATTGTACATATGGCCCTCGCCCTGGAAATGAGTAGTTGGTAGACGCATTACGGCCGCTAGGCCACATCTGGTGACCGGAGTGCTCGAGCCGACACCTTCGCCTTTTCGAGCCTGCGAACGGAGAGCTCTGGACTGCTGTACCGGAAAGTGCCGTGAGCGGACCATCTCCCTGTCAACTTAGAGCGGGCTGCCTTCAGCGCCAGCCCTGTCTCCGTCTCTTTGTTGGCGCTTACGTGTATACGGGGCGCTCGCAGCTCATCTATTGGGCCGGGAAACCGAGCAGCAACCGATAGAGCTGTTTTTCAGCAGGACTTTGGCGGCATATCGGAGTGCAACGACGTCAACTGGCCACCAGTTGTCGCGTCACGGTTGCGTCCGAGACCTGTGCTGGATTAGTGTCTACCACGGTCTGGCGGCTCTGCGTGCGGGAAGAAGGCGACTTCAACTTGCGCGTAAAGTCCATCATTTGCAGGGGCGTGAGTGTCTACCACCGCGAGGGCCTGCAGTGAGAATCTTGGGGTTATCAGGGGGGTTATTGCTGCTGGAGGAGTAGCTGGAGCGATTGGCAGCTCGGAATTTGCTTGGCGTGGCGTGCGCTGAGCTCGGCGTTTTCGGATTGATGTTTTACTGAGCGTGGGTGGCGCGCTCTGGCGATTGGCGGGAGTATTTGCGGCTGAAATTGGGTGAGTGGCTTGCGCTGCTGCCCAGTAGTCGTTGTGACACGCTGGCGCTTGCTTGCAGGCTGTCCATTCGGTGCCCTCTCGCGATCACTACTGCCGTGCTTTTTGAGGCTCGCGTATTGCGTCGTTCATCACGCATCTTGCGGCCTGGCGGCAGTCTGGCGGTGTATGCAGTGTCAGTGACCCTATCAACGATTTGTTGGCACGCTACATCCACCGGAGGGTCATGTTTTGAAGTACTTCGGGCGTAGTCCTCGGGGTTTGCTGCATAGGCTTTTTCTCGGAGGGGGTCCGCCTGTGTCTCCTGCACTATCCTGCTTGGGTGAGTGCTGGTGATTGACAGTTGATTGACATTGTCTTGGCTCGCTGTGCAACCCTTCATCGCCTGCTTGGCGCTGGGGGGGGGGGGGGTGGCTGCACAGCTCTCAGTTTCGTGCAGCACAGATAGGGTGTGATATTAATCAGTAATTTTTCCTGGCAGCTGACGGCATGGACTCGCGTCAGCTTGGGGCAAAACACACTCTGCGCAGCCTTCGGGAGGCTGCCTCAATTTTTTGGGACTTCTCATCAGGCCTGGAGGCAGCGGGTACTTCGCTGCCGCAGCAGTCTGGTGTATCGGCGAGAGGTGCGTCAAGAGTGCCATCGGGCACCACAAACTCAGCCGCAACGACTGATATGGGAGTGCTTGAACACAATCAGCCTGTCTCACGTCGTCTTGTTCTACAGCCATGGTCGCGAGGCGCGGCACTGGCTGGCCAGCATCCTGCAGTTCGTCAGCAGCTAGCAGACATGCGTGCTGGCACGCCATACATGCGGCCCGGCGGGTTCCCTACTGACTTGCCAGACTTTCGTGCATACGGCACTGGCTGCTTGGTGGGTGGCACCATGGTGGCGACGTTAGAACCACGCAACGAGGCGTCCGGCGATGTTTTCGAGCTGGGCGTCGCGGAAAGCACTGTGATCGAAGATTATAACGGCCTTGTACTTGTCGTATGGGCAGTTCGCGACTGTCATGACGATGGGCGAATAACATTGACGCGGGGTGGTGGCAGTACTGCCCAGGGACGCCTACGGCCAGACCGTCAGCTGGAGGCTGTTGAGGTGGATATGAGCTTTCATCAGGGGCTCCTTGCGCCATTCTCCCCAGAGCTTGGCGAGCTCACGCTCATGTACTCGCGCAGCTCTGACGGCGAGAAACCGACGCCGCGCATTGTACAAGTCATTGACTACGGAGAGTCGGCATCTCAACCGCTTCTGCACGCCGACGACTGCGTATCTGTGTGGAATCCTCTTGATCACAATGGCCATGGTAGCGAGTATAGGGTGAGTGCATGGCGCTTAGCACCTTTTCGACTGCCTTCAAGGACCCGTGTCATTGCGCTTGTTCCCGCAAATGGGCCTGATGGCGGTGGCCCACTAATGGCCGTAGTGGCCATGTTGGCAACGTGGTGTGATGCGCAGCTGCACTTACCAGAGTCGCACACAGGTGCCTTCAGAATTCAGGTTCGCCCCGTCTTCAACGGGCAGCCCTCGGCTCACGTGGTGTCGGTGAAGTGGACACACGTGCGTCTGATCGACATGGCGGTCACCACCTACTGCTCCCTGCCACCAATGGAGACAAGCAGGCCCGCCTACGCCGTCAACCCTCGCGACCTGCGATCATGGGCACAGCCGCTCGTGTACTTCTGCACATATGACAGCGTGCACTCGTACCCGCAGGCTGTGCGACCACTGCGTAGCTGCTCCTCCAAGCTTGCCTTTAGTAAGCGTTCGTCGAACGCGTCAAAGCTTGCCTGCGGCGATGGGGGCTCTGCAGACCTGTGCAGCGATGGAACCGATCTCGTGTCGGGATCACCGACCAGCCGCCATGGTGTTCGTGTCGCAACGGTCAGGGACAGCTCCTCTACTTCTAGCGCGGTGACGCACGCGGGAGCGCGGGACAGAAAGGGGGTCTCGACAGCATTCGACGGCACAAGTGTCTCCACAGATCCGCGCACCGCATCATGCAGCCCCAGCAGCAGCAGCTGCCACAGCACGGCACGGCTCAGCGGCGATGGCAGTGCCTTTGCGCCGCACGACTCAGCTGGCACTGACAATGGCGAGTCAACAGTGCTCAACGGCGGGGATAGCATCGCTGAGCAGTGCAGCACATCGTGCAACAACATCGGCGATCGCGAAGCATCAGTGCTCAGCAGCGATGGCAGCGCCTGCGTGCGGCACGAGTCAGCTGGCACTGGTGATGGCGATCCAACGGTGCTCAACGGCAGTGATGGCGTTGCTGAGCAGTGCAGCACATCGTGCAACAAGATCCGCGAAGCATCAGTGCTCGGCAGCGATGGCAGCGCCTGCGTGCGGCACGAGTCAGCTGGCACTGGTGATGGCGTACCAACGGTGCTCAACTGCGTGCGGCACGAGTCAGCTGGCACTGGCGATGGCGATTCAACACTGCTCAACGGCGGTGATGGCGTTGCTGAGCAGTGCAGCACATCGTGCAACAACATCTACGAAGCATCGGTGCTCAGCAGCGATGGCAGCGCCTGCGCGCGGCACAAGTCAACTGGCACTGGCGATGGCGACTAAACAGTGCTCAACGGCGGGGATAGCATCGCTGAGCAGTGCAGCACATCGTGCAACAACATCGACGATCGCGAAGCATCAGTGCTCAGCAGCGATGGCAGCGCCTGCGTGCGGCACGAGTCAGCTGGCACTGGTGATGGCGATCCAACGGTGCTCAACGGTGGTGATGGCGTTGCTGAGCAGTGCAGCGCATCATGCAACAACATCTGCGAGGCTGCAGTGCTCAGCAGTGTTGGCAGCACATTTGTGCTGCGCAGCTTGGAAGGCAGCGATGTTGACCTCGCACCAGCGCCCTGCGACGTGAGGCCTGCAGCCGGTGTGCCACACTCGGTCTGCCGTGAGGATATTTGTGCTGCCTTGGCAGTCAGCGTGGACATTTGCTTTGTGCTCACAGATCCAACAGGCGACAGTGGCGCAGGCCTGGTGTCGATTGTGACGGCATCGGTGGCGGTATTGCTGGGGTCAGCATTAGCATGGCGAGCCCAGTCGCAACGACGGCTTCAGATGCCAACAGCAGCAGACCTGATGAGGAGGACAGCCCTGCAGTGCTTAACAGCAGTAGCGAAACCCATGCTGCGCCTACGGCATTGAGCAGGTGCACGGTCGACCCCACATGCCTCAGCAACAATGGTGATGCTGGGATTCAGCATGCTGCAGAAGGAAGCGGCCACGTCATGGCAACTGACGACCACGGCTCTGAAACTGCACTCACTGCTGCAACGGAGCCATCGGCAGCTGATGCGCCTCCAAGTACTTCAGTCGCAAAGGCGCCCTCTGCTCGCAGCAGTGGGGCCAGATACTGCAGCAGGCAGTGTAGTCACTGCGGGATGCTCGGACATTTGGTGGACCGCTGCTGGAAGCTGCATCCCCAGCTGAGACGCAAAACGTCACCTGTAGAGGCGGCGTCAACAGCACCAGCGTCCGGGGAGCAGTCTTCAGCGGCCCAGACTCCCACGAAGCGTCGCGGTGGTGACAACGCACACCGTCGTGCTGGTGCGCGACTACGTGCTACAGCTGGCTCGAAGAGTTCAGCAGGTGCCAGCAATCATACAGCCAGCAAGGAGGAGCGTGATTTGCGCAAGCAGGTGGCACGGCTCAAACAGGATGCTGCTGTCTTGTGCGAACACTTGGCGGGATTGGAGAGCCGGGGGAAGGAGTCCGCTGTTCCTGCAGCGCATGCGGCGTCCTGCTGCAGTGGGCAGCAGTCAACAGCCTGAACTGTGCTTCAAGAGATTGTGGAGCTTTGTCAGCAGCTGCTGGCAGGTGCCGCAGATTCAACGTCAAAAGTGGCTTTGCTCAACAGTGCGCTCGCGGACGGGTTCAGTGGCGTGACGACACCAGCATGCAGCAGCAGTGACAGTAACAGCGCAGTGTGTGGTGAAGCCAAATGCACCATCAACTCTCAGCACTGCAACACAGGTGTGCGCACGGCTGTTGGGGACAGCGGCCATGCCATACGCGGAAGCTGCACTGGAGACAAGTCGTCGATCAAGGCAAGCGTCGCGGCGTCTGCGCGGAGAAAAGCGGCTCCTCCTTTTCGCCGCACTGCAGCTGGTGCTGGCGTCAACATGGCTCAGCAAACGGTAGCTGGGCAGGCGTCTTCGAGGAAACCTGCTGCTGGCTCCTTGCGTGCAGGTGACATGCTTCCTGTAGCTGTCGCACCACCTTTGACAGCAAAGCACACAGGCGCCATGGCTGCAGACAAAGCGACAGGTACGGCTCGCCGTGACACCTCACATGGCACTGCAGTAAGGCAGCCTCAGTCACAGCTAAGGGCCATGCGGATGACTCAGCAGGTGGCTCGGTCTCAGCCCAAACATGGAGTTGTCAGTGCACCGCTTGCAAAACGCAGTGCGCCCGTGGGTGCTGGATTGGCGTCAGCGGCAGCGGAGCTTGGCGCGCAACGGGACACCGGCGTATGCACGCATCCCATTATGGGCATATCAGCACGCAGCGATGATGGAGGTGTGGCTGTGCGTCGCAACACCAGCGATGCCGCTCCCAACTGGACGGCACAAAGCTGCAAGTCAAGCAGGCCTGCTGTATGCTGCGACTCCGGAGGCACAGCACTGGTGCATGCTTCCGCCGTGGCATCTGGTGCCAGGCGCAGCAGGGGTACACATGCCACAACGCTCAGCAGCACGGGAAACACCGCAACTTCGCATTCTGCGGAGAACAGCAGCATGGCGCTGGCAGTTGGCACGACGGCACTCTTCACCATCAGCCATGCCACTAGTACGCTGCCGAGGGCAGTCAGTGCCTATTCTGCAGTGTGCTGTGACGATGTCACTGCATTTTGCAGCCCCTGGATGTTGTCGTGCTGGCGCAACTACATGAGCACAGAACGGCGGTGCCTCCCAAAGCCTCCGTAGACGCAGGTGGACGTTTAAGAGCTGGGGGGGGGACCAGCTTGGCCACAGCGGAGCAGCACGGCAGCGCCGGAATGTTAGGTACTGTCCGTCCGGGCCCCAGCAGCACCCTACCTCATGTTTGGACAGGGAGGTACATGTTGGCAGCATCCAGCGTCTGGATCCTGGGGGGGGCATGTGGCATGTACCCCTTAATGCGTGCGGCTCGTAACGCAGTAGCGAGCCACATGGACGGGGTGCAGGCCACAAATCTCGCCCACCCACCCTTTTAGCGCGCTGGCTGTGTGCATGTACGGCCCGTACATGGGGGGGGGGGTCAGCGGCGCGCAGGCATGTGCGAGCGTTGCAACCCTAGGGACGGATGGTGGCCATGGTGCAGTGGGCATGCGGCGGCGGTATCAGTGCAGGCGTAGGCGCTGCGCTGTTGGTGATCCACGCGCTCAGGCGGCCATGGCGGACGCTCGAGGTGCATCAGGGACAGTGCACAACACGGCGGGGCGCTTGAGGTCGCCACGCAGCAGAACAGGACCTGCTCAGCGCGGGAGCACGGCGACAGTGCTCACGGGCTGGAGAGGTGTGCTGCTTCCGCTGCGGCAAAAGGGCGTGTTTGGGTTAGCTAGTAGCAGCTACAGGCGGCGCAGGGGCGTGCGCGGAGGAGCTCTGGCGAGTAGGAAATTAAGGGCCCCGGGTTTAGTCAATACCAAGTGTGTAATGGCGGAGTTCGTATATGTAGCCATAGTGGCGGCCTTATGCCGACCTTCCGGCGCGTTGAGGTGCTAGAGCTGGAGAGCTGGGCCCATCTGATGCTGTAGCACTGCTGGCATGTTGCCTTCTGTTGTCACCCTCGAGCAGCAGGTCATTTGACTTGCCTATGCACATTATGCCGCGAGCAGTTTCGTATTGTATGCGGCAGGGGTACTTCAGACTATGCACTCAAGGCCGAGCAAGCAAATGTAGCAGCATTAGGTGTGGCCTCAAGAGGAGGAGACACGCAGCGCGATAGTTCTTGCACCAGCTCAGTGATGGGGGGGGGTATGTTTTGCCGTCGCTAGGCAGTCTGTCACTGGCCTTAGTGTGTATCTTTTGTGTGTGTGCGGCCTTGCACAATTTCTGCTGCATGATGTGGTGCCTGCTCTCGCGCAGTGATGGTTGTCAGCGAGCCACAGAGCGTTTTGCACACAGTGTAACGTTAGCTATATAGCTAACGTTACATAAGGACCCAACTTCAACAACATAAGGCCCAACTTCAATAACATAATGCCCAACTTCAATAACATGATGCCCAACTTCAATAACATAAGGACCCTACTTCATATATAAGATCATCAACTTCAAGTGTAACACAATTAACTTCAACATAAGATATCATAAGATCCCAGTATATCTTCAAACACTTTTCAGCCGGGATGTGGTGATGCTCAGCTGCCGGGATGTGGTGATGCTCAGCTGCGGGATGTGGTGATGCTCAGCTGCCGGGATGTGGTGATGCTCAGCTGCCGGGATGTGGTGATGCTCAGCTGCGGGATGTGGTGATGCTCAGCTGCCGGGATGTGGTGATGCTCAGCTGCCGACAGGGTGGTGATGCTCAGCTGCCTCCCACATGTCGCGGATTGCCATCATGGTCGCGCATTGCCATGGACGCTCGCGGATTTGCATGGATGCAAGCGGATCGCCGTGGTTCATCGCGACATCGTCATGATGCGTCGCGTGGCTGCCGTGGTGCTGATGGCAATGATGCTGTCATGCCCTGATGAGTGAGGCCTGTGGTGGTGTCTCGAGGTCGCCTAGCTCTGGTGCCGTCTCGGTGTCTCGAGTCGGCATGTGAACGATGACTGTTTGTGCCGTGGGCCACAGACCACTCGTCCTCCTTTACTCGCGCACCAGCAGCTTGCCACATGACACATTTTCTCGACCTCGTTGAGAAAATTGATAAAGATGAGAGAGATAGGGACTTTCGGAACTTTTTGAATACGTGCATTCGCCCTCGTCAATCGATTCTCGGAATGCGTCGGCAGATGTTCTCGTTTTCCCCATCTCTCGCCTTTTTCATCTTCAAAGAAAAGTATTGTTTGAGCACACATCCGGGGGCACGGAGTGACCTACCACCCCTCTCGCCTTGTTAACGGACACTTGAACGTGGCGATCGATGAGCATCGGTGTGTATGAGGCCTACCACCCCACTCATCCTCCTCTACGGATGTCCCGATGTGCTCCGTGAGGCAGCGCAGAACGGTGCTGGAACGTGCCTCACGCCCAGAGTGTTCTGAGGCGCCCTTTTTTTGCGTCAGTTCCATCACTCCCGACGATCATCATGGCATCTCTACAGCACTATCCCCAGTTAAAACCTCGTGTAGTGGCAGAGCGGGTCCATGAGCACGTGCTCGATGCTTCATCGAGGCTGCCGACCTCGTGGCTGCCATGGACCGCCGTCACAAAGCCGGAATACTGGCTGAGAGTGATGGCAATCCCAACGAACATCAGAAGAGCTTGCTGAAACGTAATCTCTACAACGATCTCAAGACTTACAAGAGTTTGCCGCGTGTGTACGGCTGCCGGCTGGTGCGTTACAACTTCGCCAGCAACAGCAAATTCGGCCGATTGTTTGCGGGCGGGGCGTCCCTACAAACGTTTCCCCGTGACTTCCGCGCGGCCCTCACGTGTGGACTGCTCCACGACCTCGACATGGTGAACTGCCACATGCACATCATCGCCCACTGCTGCCGGAGCCATGGCATCGACTGCCCGTTGCTCACGGAGTACATCGCCTGCCGCGAGGCGGTGCTGTCGCGCATCGCCATGGCCAATGGGCTGATGCGCGACGACGTCAAGAGTGTGATTCTGAAGGTCACATACGGAGGCAGGGCGACGTACAACTCGCGCCCCGTGCACGACACGTGGCTGGGCATGTACGCGATGGAATGCAAGCGCATCGCGAAACAGCTGTGTGGCTCTGCCGAATCGCCACACGCCGACTTGGTCACCAAATCAAAGACTAGCAACCCGCTCTTCTCTGCAGTGAGCAAGCTAGCTTGCGGGGTGGAGAACTGTGCGCTCGGCATCGCTCTGTCGATCTTGCCTACTACAACTCAAGCGGCCGCTCTCGCGTTCGACGGCTTTATGCTGTGTGGCGACATGCCCGCTGGCCTGCAGGAGCGCATGACGGACAAGATATACGAGAAGATCGGTGCGCGCTTGCCCTTTGTGGAAAAAGCTATACGGTAACCGCATACGACTGTGGACATGCTGCGCGCCAAGTTCAAGGTGCCAGTCGCGGTCGTGACAGCAATGCCGGACGCGATGCCGGATTGGATGGAGGAGGACTTCACACCAGACTTCGATGTCGATGCAGAGGAGCAAGCAAACGAGGCGAACGAGGCATATGAGACGGAGAGCGTCGACGGACAAGATATACGAGAAGATCGGTGCGCGCTTGCCCTTTGTGGAAAAAGCTATACGGTAACCGCATACGACTGTGGACATGCTGCGCGCCAAGTTCAAGGTGCCAGTCGCGGTCGTGACAGCAATGCCGGACGCAATGCCGGATTGGATGGAGGAGGACTTCACACCAGACTTCGATGTCGATGCAGAGGAGCAAGCAAACGAGGCGAACGAGGCATATGAGACGGAGAGCGTCGACGGAGATCAGCAGGATGAGCCCGTTACTTGGCGGACGGTATCATTTTGCTCTGCCCGGCGGCGATGATCTCGATCGCTGCGGGCATGGGAGATGGCAAAACGTACGCGATAATGGCTTTCGTTGAGCACGCGGTCAGGGAGGGGAAGACCGTCGTGTTTGCGACCCAGCGACGTATCATGATCCTCTCTACACTCGGGAAAGAGCTCAGAAAGCGAGGCATCCCGTTCACAGACTACAGGGACATCAATGGCGCC
The DNA here is from genome assembly GCA_017506865.1 of Tribonema minus. Lineage (NCBI taxonomy): Eukaryota > Xanthophyceae > Tribonematales > Tribonemataceae > Tribonema > Tribonema minus. Next base: position 112,742 of record JAFCMP010000158.1, read on the forward strand.
ATCAACGTGGCGGATCATCAGGTGCTGCTCATCGAGTACGAGTCACTGCATCGTCTCCTAGCCGGCACGTACCACTGCGTCATCTACGATGAGTTCCGCTCCATCATCAACACCATGAACAGCTCCACCAATGGGGTTTTCAAGATCGATAACTACGAGCGCTTCGCCGACTTGGTGGTGACCGCGGACAAGAACGTTTTCACCGATGCAGACATCACGACGGATGGTGCCTGTTGTCAAATCGAGGACCGCTTGGCAGAGAGACGGGCGAAGGTGCGGACGGACGAGTACATGCGCCTGGCCCGCGCTACACGCGACGCCGGGGGTGATCCTACAGATCTACTCGCGCAAGCATTGAATAGCGTGCCCGAGCCAGTAATGAGGTTCGACCCCCAGATCCGCCGCATGTGTCGGACAGCCAACTTCGTCACCGTCGAGCAGGCCGTCTGGCGTGCACGCGCTGATCTGCACAAGGGTCGTTGCATCATGATTGCGTGCGGCTCTAGGGAGAGGGCTACGGTGCTGGAGCAGCTGCTCATTCCCCACCTCACGACTGGCTCCATGGGCCTGTACACTAGTGAGACGGATAATACTGCCGACCTCATCAACATCGACGACGTCTGGGATGGGCACCAGTGTATCATATTCACCACAGTCATCACCACCGGCATCGACTACAACACCCTGATCCACCGCATCTTCATATTCCCGTGTGCCAACACGGCGACAGCCTGCGACGCATTCCAGCAGGGAGGGAGGGGTCGGAACGTCCTGACCAATGAGATCTGGATAGCTGTCAAAGAGGGCGCGTACCAGGAAGCCCTGCAGAAGCCTTTGACTCGCTGTGAGATTGACAAAACCGCTCAAGAGGAGATGGATCGCATCGCTGCGGGTGGCGTCATCATGGCGCCCTAGCACTGCGGACGCTGCGGCAGCACTGGTGCTCACGATCGGTGCGGAGGCGGTGACTGTCAACTACCGCCGAGCGCATCCCGACCTGGTAGTTGCCGCCGGCTACTCTAGCATGGAGTCGCGGTTCTGCGCCACCATAGTGGACTACGTCCGCAGTCGTGCACTATAAAACTCATCGCAAGGCATGAAAGCATGGTCGACAGCACACATCGTGAATTGCAGATGAAGCGATCGGTGATATTAAGACATCGGCGAAGGTGCAGAAGCGTCGTCGACCTGAGTTGCGGTGCTCCTCATGGCGTTTCTAGGCGATTCGCTGTAAGGATCGAACAAAGAGTTTTGACGAAGAGGGCCACCTGCTGTTTGCACACCTCTGTACCCCAGCGCTACTTGGGTGAGAGCCATCACGAGCAGCAGCACATTCAGCGCTATCAGACGATTTCCGATCGCCCTCTCGCTGTCCCCTTCTACCCATTGCACTTGCATCAGCAGTGACGTGAACATACTGCACACAACAATACCATAACCTAATGTGTACAGCCACTTGTCCATCCTCTCCTGGTGAGGACGAACTTGCTCGTACACCATAGCTGTGAAAAACGCGAACATACATGCGACAGCACTTTGGCCTGGGCTGCCGGGCATGATGAAGACGAGGAGGCCCGCCAGCATCAGTCGCCGCACGCACTCTGCGGTCTCCCAATAAAATGCACGACCCTTATACGGGCGCCACAAGAACGATGTTGCCGATGCAAGTCGGGACGGCAGCTGCGTGCGATCACGCTGCCTCACTGCAGATCGCCAAAGGATGGAAGCGTATAACGCCGGGATCCCCACCGGATACACCACAATCATCAAAGCGGCATAAATCGAATACTTCGTGTGCGTACCCTCTTCGTCGTCGCACCGCAGTGAGTAGTCCGCTCGCAGATAACTTTTGCCTGTATTCAACTCGTCGCACCTGAAGGTCTCGAAGACCGTGAGCGACACGCCTGAAAAGATCAGGAAGGTGAACACCAGGAAGGCGTTGACATCTCTCGCGACGACCTCTCGAAGCTTTGGGGCGACCACGTGCCTTCGGCGAGATACGAGCCATAAGTAGCAGCGCGGGCTGAAGATCAGGGCGGTGATCACCAGGGGCGCCAACGTGGTGACGAGAAGCCGGCCGTAGAAATCCACGTCGGCGGCGCACCCGGGTGAGGTCAGCCATCGCATGTCCAGGGACATGAAGTCCACCGCACGCAGGAACTTGAGGTACTGCAGTGGCAATACCAGGCCGGTGATGCTGATGTACTGAGTGAGCACTTGCAGGACGTCGATCGGGATTCGAAACCGCTGCATGAGCAGCACTCCGATGCGTGCAAGTTTTAAACCGCAACTAGCGGCCCTGACTGTCTGAGCGCCGTCTACCACGTCGCCCACTCCAGTCGACCTCGAGAACAAGAGCCACATCAGCAGAAGTATCGCCAGTGCCACGACCGCCAGTGCGGTGGCGGTTGCTGCAGTCACGGCGCTGGTGCACTCGACGCAGCGGTAGCCTGGCAAGCTCGCGTACCCGGTTTCGCACACTGCACAATCTAGCAGAAGCACGAGGAGAATGTGTCAACACGTCTTATGCACCAATGACGTCATCACATCGACGACACCATGACAGAAATTGATCATGCGGAACGCCTGATTTCAAGTGCTTGTAAAATATTGACTCACATGGCCCTGTGTAGCCTTCACTGCAGTAGATGTCGGTGGGGTCCCGCAAGCTTTTTCTGTTGCCTAAGCAGGCTCCAGCGTTCCAGCATGATCGTATGTCTGTTTGGTTGAAGGTTTCTCTCCAGAAACCGGAGGCCACAGGCAGCGTGTCCACAGTGAGCCCGATCGAGTCGCAGTTGAGTTCGGGCAGGTCGCAGGTCACGCAAATGTGCTGGTTGTTGGCATCCACTGTCAGATATTGAAGACGGTTGCAGCACGACCTGCAAAGTGGACATGGTGGCAAGGGACTGCGAGGCATTAGCCTGATGATGGACGTAATGTCGACCGCAATCACTGAGGTTACTCGCCACCCCGTCCCATACCCCGTTGAAGCTTCCACACAGGGAAGGTCGACGCCACCGGTGCTCACGCCGTCGTAGCAGCATTGAGCTACGTTGTTGACAAATGATGTGTTCTTATCCACATCTACACTCAACGCTGTTGCTGTACCCTGCTGTATAACGGCTCCTCCGGCACCCACTGCTGCGGTGTTGTTGGTGAACACACAATCACGAACGTTGAAATTGCGGGCGTCGTCAGCCTGTGCTAGCGACAAGGCTCCGCCAACAGGACTGGAGTTGTTGACAAACTTGCAGTCGTCTATGTGCCCAGTCACCGTCGCTTCCAGGTACAGTGCGCCTCCTGTCTCCGAGGCGTTGTTGAATAAGAACGAGGTATCCTTGATTTTGGCCGTCGCATCCTGTGCCAAGTAAATGCCTGCGCCTTTTCCACCTGCAATACATGGGGGGATGACGGCAACGGAACAACAAGCTTCATCAAAACGCTGGGTTTGTGCTCTTAGTCCGTTGATTGACTTGTAGTTGTACACACCTGAATTGTGCTCAAACGACGAAGAGCTGATCGAGACGTTCCCCGCCGAAAAGATCGCGCCGTCCTCGTGGGAGTCAGAGTCCCATATGCCGACCGTCGACATCAACAATTCTGACCGTGCTGCTCCGTACACAATACCTCCTTTGATGGCTGCAACAGTGCAGACAGCAATCACGTAGAACAGAAATGAGATATGTGGGCAAAGCACATCAACAGGTTGGTCAGTTGGCTGATGCAACAGAGTGAGATGGCAACATTGGCGATGATGTGCCAGCAGGTCAGCGTCCTCTCAGCTCAGGCGCCGCAATTCACTGTTGCATAGCGAGCCTGGTCAGAAATCTCCCAGATGATATCCTTCACCTTTGCTTCATGTAAAGTTGCACTCGGTGCTGTTTACTCGCCCTCCATCACCCACCATGATGGTGCCTCCATAGTGCGCCGCAGTGTTGTCATGAAAGGCCGATGAAAAAAAGCTTGCAGAGCCAGAATATATGTAGACTGCTCCACCATCTGCAATTCAAACGGTTAATTGACAACAAATCAGCTGGTGGCGCATATGCGCATACATCGAAGTGATACCTGTGACGATGTCCTGCATCTTGTTGTGCACCTGCAGAGGGATGATAGCGCCAGAGTGTAATGCACATGACATGCTGTTGTGACTGAAGCAACAGCATGTGAAGACGGTGCGTACCCAGAGTGACAAAGCGCTCAACGATGACGAGGCCAGCAAAACATGCAAACACTTTTCTGCAAATCCATTATCATGGATCCTCCTAGAGTGCACACACGACACCATGCATTTCATAGCACTCATGAAAGCTGGTCACAGCATGCGCGCATCATCAGGGACGGCACCGGCTCACGTTACGAGAAATAACATACCTTCTGCTGTGTTGAAGGCGAAGGTCGAGTTGCCGCATATTAACTTGCCATCGTTGGAGATGGCTCCACCGTCATCTGCAACGCAACCGAAGCGAGCGGTCAGAACACTGGTTGTTAGACCGATGCCACGATGGATCCCAGAGTGCACAGAGGTCGCGGTGCATCTCATAGAGCTCAGCTGCGCCGTGCCGGCCACAGCACGCTCAAGTCACAGCACGCGTGCGCCGTCGGGCACGGCAGCGCCTCACATCACGAAGTGCAAAACACAAGGTTCGACTTACTTGCTGCTGTGTTGGATGTGAAGGTCGAGTTGCCGCTGGTGAAATCGCCATAATTGGAGATGGCTCCACCGTGATCTGCAACGCCATCGAACGAGCAGTCAGAACGCTGATTGATCGATTGATGAACAATTGATCCCGGAGTGCACAGATGTCACGCACATCTCACAGAGCTCAGGTGCGCTGCGCCGGCCGCAGCACGCTCATGTCACAGCACGCATGCGCCGTCGAGCACGGCATAGCCTCTCATCACCAAGTACAAAACACAAGTTTTGACTTACTTGCTGCTGTGTTGGAGGTGAAGATTGAGTTGCCGCAGGTGAAATCGCCATCAAAATTGTAAATAGCTCCACCCTCTCCATCTGCAACGCAGCCAGAGCAAGCAGTCAGAACAATGGTTGATCAATCAATGCCACAATGGATCCCAGAGTGCACAGACGTCGCGGCGCATATCAAAGAACTCAGGCGCGCCACGCCGGGCATAGCACGCTCATGTCACAGCACGCGCGCGCCATTGGGCACGGCATCGCCTCACATCACCAAGTGCAAAACACAAGTTTTGACTTACCTGCTGTGTTAGATGTGAAGGTCAAGTTGCCGCAGGTGAAATGGCCATTATAATTGAAGATGGCTCCGCCGTCATCTGCAACGCAACCGAAGCGAGCGGTCAGAACGCTGGTTGATCGATCGATGCCACGGTGGATCCCGGAGTGCACAGACGTCGCGGCGCATCTCATAGAGCTCAGGTGCGCCGCGCCGTCCATACTTCGCTCATGTCACACCACGCGCGCGCCGTCAGGCACAGCATCGCCGCTCATCACCAAGTGCAAAACACAAGTTTTGACTTACATGCTGTGTTGGAGGTGAAGGTCGAGTTGCCGCAGGTGAAATTGCCAATATTGGAGATGGCTCCACCCTCTCCATCTGCAACGCAGCCAGAACAAGCAGTCAGAACGATGGCTGATCGATCAATGTAACGATGGATCCACAGTGCACAGACGTCGCGGCGCATCTCATAGACCTCAGGTGCGCCACGCCGGCCACAGCACGCTCACGTCAGAGCACGCGCGCGCCATTGGGCACGGCATCGCCTCATATCACCAAGTGCAAAACACATGTTTTGACTTACCTGCTGAGTTGGATGTGAAGGTCGAGTTGCCGCAGGTGAAATGGCCATCATAATTGTAGATGGCTCCGCCGCCATCTGCAACGCAACCGAAGCGAGCGGTCAGAACGCTGGTTGATCGATCGATGCCACGATGGATCCCAGAGTGCACAGACGTCGCGGCGCATCTCATAGTGCTCAAGTGCGCCGCGCCGTCCACAGTACGCTCATGTCACACCACGCGCGCGCCGTCAGGCACAGCATCGCCTCTCATCACCAAGTGCAAAACACAAGTTTTGACTTACCTGCTGAGTTAGAGGCGAAGGTCGAGTTGCCGCACGTGAAATCGCCATCATTGTAGATGGCTCCGCCGGAATCTGCAACGCAACCGAAGCGAGCGGTCAGGACGCTGGTTGTTAGACCGATGCCATGATGGATCCCACAGTGCACAGACGTCGCGGCGCATCTCATAGAGCTCAGGTGCGCCGCGCCGGCCACAGCACGCTCATGTCACAGAACGTGCGCGCCGTCGGGCACAGCATTCAATTTGCCTCTCATCACCAAGTGCAAAACACAAGTTTTGACTTCCTTGCTCTGTTGGAGGTGAAGGTCGAGTTGCTGCAGGTAAAATCGCCATCATTGGAGATGGCTCCGCCATTAACTGCGATGCCACCGCGAGCCGTCACAACGCCGGTTGATCAGTCAATGCCACAATGGATCCCGGAGTGCACAGACATCGCCGCGCATCTCAAAGAACTCGGTGCGCCACGCCGGGCATAGCATGATCATGTCACAGCACGTGCGCGCGGTTGCGCTTAGCATGGCCTCACACTTGAGCGTGTCAGGGGCAATACGACACTCCTTCCACAACGATGGTGATGATGGTGAGGTGAAAGACGAGTCGCTCAATGTATACTCAAGTCGAAGTGATTAATAGACTTAATGCTCCACTTCAACATGCAAACTGGATGGCTTGCCTGCAGTGTTCTGTGCAAAAGCACAATTGTGGCATGCGACGTTTCCACTGCTGAAGATAGCTCCACCGCTACCAAACTTAATCGAGGAAGAGGAGGAGGAGGAGAAGGAGGAGGAGGAGGAGGAGGAGAAGGAGGAGGAGGAGGAGGAGGAGAAGGAGGAGGACGTGGCGGAGACAACTGCGTACAAAGTGCACATAGCAGAGACGAAAAGGGATGTTGCAACTGAGAGTGGACATCCTACCATTTGCAGTTTCCTGTGCACATTGTGAGCAAACTGCACAATGTCAGCACACGGCAGGCGGAAACATCAACAGAATCAAATGATCAGGAGGCGTGACGTATCAATAGATGCTTCAAGGCAGAATATTTCCGCAATCCATGACATTCGAGTTTGTGACGTGGGTGTAACAGACACCTACCTTCGTTGAACCAAAATTGGCACGCCTTTAGCGACAGCTGCCGGCCTTTGGCAACTCTGATGGCTCCACCTCCGTATTTAGCATATGCAGGTAGCTCAATAAAACCATCCCTGAGCCTCAGGTTTTGCAGTGTCACGGAAGCGCCATTCCGCACGCGCATGATTTGCAACTTGCTTTGCCCCGAAATTGCAGCGGGCTCCGAGTCTGTGCCAATGCCGGTGATGTCAAGGGACGTTCCTTTGGCCACGATGATCGGTTCTGTCAGCCCCACAAACCCTCGCCACTTCACCTTGATGGTCTGATCACGGCACGCCGCCGCCGCTGTAAGCTTCATCGCGGACGCATGGTCATCGATGATGTCAGGGGGTGCCTTGCAAGCCGGGGCAACAGGGGCCGCGATCGCTCTCATGAGCAGCGCAGGCAATGCCCATAGGACTTTCACTGACAGTGTGCGACTCATTGCAACTGCTCCCCCCTGCGCAGCTTGCCAATGGGGGATGCCTGTACCTCTCACTCCTCTGCACCACCTGAATGCACCGACCACAATGGCAAACATACATTGTCAAGCCAGCCATTCACAAAGAAACTCTTTGCACCCATGTCACCGCAGTGTAGCGGATTGCAGTCTGAACAGTCCGGAGCTGGCATCTCCGGGCACTGCGCTGAGCTGCGTGCTCATTATGCAGGGTGCATCCATCTTCGGTCATAATTGTGATGCTCGCACAATGCGGCTGCTGCGGGCTGTCGATTTTCACATAAAGAAGGGCCTACCTGATGCGCTGCAGCTCCGCTGCAGCCCTCCTGTGCCCACTGCTGCTGCGCCACCCTTGTGTTCCTGAGCTTTTAATGTGCAGGAGATGCAACTGCGGCTGCTCGGCGGCCTGCGCTGCGGCTTCTGGCACTTTTGAATGCGCTGCTGCTTGCGGCACCCCCGATTGCAGCTGTTCCGCAACTGCGGGTTGCATTTCTCCTGTGCAATGACGTTCACTGCGGTGGCGCTCCGGCTCAGAGAAAGTTCTCAAGAATTTTACTATGCGCAATCGCGTCCGGCCGATTTCACCGAAATCCCGCGCTGCGCCGGCTTCCGCTGCTGCTGTTCGACTTAGTTTGCAGTTAGATTCATTTCAACAGAGGCTTCAACATGATGGTAGGCTCTATTACACGATTTCGAGGCTTCGCAGCAGTTGGTTGCGCACAGTACACACTCACTGGCGCCGCAATCTGTGGACGGCATATCAGCACACACCGCCTGTGCATGACCGCTGCAGCGTACGGCTGCTCCCGTGCGCGATGGCTCGAGCGCCAAAACGCTCCGAGTGCAAACGCCTCAAGCGCAGAACGGCTCATGTGCACGACAGCTGAAGTGCACGGCGTCGACAGTCTGTGAGAGCTGGAGTGCACCACGCTGTAAGTGCACCACGTGCATGGTGGATTATAGCTTCAGCGCACGACAGCTTATGGCGAAGGCTAGGGCGACGGTCAATACAAAGGTCAAAGAAAGGACGAAGGCGAAGGTGAGGACGATGGCGAAAGCGAAGGCGAAGGCGAAAACGAAGACGAAGATGAAGGCGAAGGCGGAGGCGGAGGCAACTCGAATGCGATGGCAGAGGGCGAGCTATGCCGGCATCTGCTCCAAACGCTATGATGTCGCTGCACACGCCCGTTGCAGGCGGCACTGTTCGCCCCACGTGCACTGTGGACGACATGCAGCGCTGTTCGCGCTGCCGCCGCTGTGCCGGCTTGCAACTCTTCATGTGCCGCACGTTGCGTGGTGCTCCGCGACTTCGATGCAGACCATGCAAATTTAATTTTTCTGCACACGACGGCTTTGAGCGATTTGTGCCATCAATTGGGTCATGCACTTCCATCAACAACCCTTTCTCGGTCGCAAATATCCAGAGCGTTGTTCAAACCTAAACTGGGGTCTGCCCGACCAGTGTTTGTGCAATCCACTGCTGATAATAGCCCTGCGGGCTGGGGGGAAGTCCTAGGGACGCGTGTAGATAGAGTACACCATGGTGCCTACAAAAAGCAACAAATGCATTGTGTTTGCTCACAAGCTGTGTAAATTTGATGGCAGGGTTGTCGTATTGCAACAACATTTTAGAAGCTGGCCATGCAGACAGGCACACCACTGTCAATGCACAGCAGCAGAGGAAGTTCGAGCAGCGAACCCCATATTTGGGCCAGCCTGGCCCAAATATCTCGTGGGCCAGGTAGGCCACGTCATCCGCTGAGAACTGCGCTGCTGCCGCACCCGAAGAGACACTCATTGTGCCCAGCAAAGCGCCCTGGTGGCGTACGACAGCTACTACACCAGCAGAGCGTTGGCGGATGGGGCGAGGCTTGTAGAGCTTGATACACTGACAACTTTTGAGGCCTTGGCGACCGCCACAGCTCTCCAGGTGCGGCGTCACGCGAAATGCACCTCTCACTGCGCCAACTGTCGTTGCCGCACTACTGCTTGTCTGTGTGTTCACGTTGGACATTGTCAAGTTGCTTGTGCACCATTGAGTGAAGCACACAGCACCAAGCAACGCATCAAGTTACGTGCATTCATAAGTATGCGCTTTGATCCTGCGTGAGCACAAAACGTATTCGCTTTTGCTGAATTCAGTTCCTGTTGTGGCGCCACAGATCCTGAGATGGAACAGCTCCAGGAGCTGGCAGCGCCTTCGTTACAGACTGCTGCGGTCCACAACGTGACAGACGCTGAGGTACGTGTCTGGTTCCTCTGTTAAGGAGTGTATATACCTGTCTGTAATGCAATACTTGCCTTGATCTGTACAGCATCCCTGCCTGATAGCTTTGCTGTTTTCTGCCTCGCCATTTTCAGGTCTGTGCTGACCTCAACAGCAGGCTGTTTGCAACCCGGCAGCATGCCATCGATGCGGTGCAGACGTATGCTGCCAGTGCTGGCTTCAAGGTATACTGCAAGAGCAAACAACGCAGCCCTCCTCTGTTCTGGATTATCTGCCATTGTGCTGGCAAACCACCTCGCAAGCGCTCAGAGACGCACCCAGAAGCGCAGCGTCGTGCAGTCGCAAGCACATGCATCAAGTGCGAGTGCCAGTGGCTTGTAAAGCTCAGACAACAGTCAGTGTCAAAGGAGCAGCACACAGCACCAGATGAGAACTCATGCCAGAATGCCAGCCAGGAGCCACCATGGGTAATTTCCCAACTCACATCATTCCACGACGGCCACAATCACGCGCTGAGTGCCATGACTGAACCGGTGGCGCCACCTGGTAATACAGGTCGCATCATCACCAGGGAAGACCTCACGGATGACATCATCCAGAACGTCAGGAACTGGAGTGCCGCACCAACTATGAGTGGCAGGGTGCTTCAGCAGACTGTCGTGACCCATCATTTCGGTGGTGACTTCACAGCGGTTTTTGATCAATCAGCTCTCGCCCTGCTGAACAACACAAAATCTGACGTCAGAGCACGCATTGCGTTCACCAAGGGTGATAGCAAAGAGTTCATCGCAGCGCTCTGCGAGGTGAAGGCCAACGGAGGATACGCATCATACGACCTTCAGGAGGACTGCACGTTCAGGCGCGCTTTTTGGGCTACTCAGGAGCAGGTCGAGCGCGCTATGGAATTTGGCCTAGATGTAATCCAACAGGCATGCTGCTGTTACTGCACCGGTGATGCTTCCATGGCTGCTGCACTCAACTCATGCAGCATCATGACGTACCTAGTCTCAAGGCAGTATACTTTGTCCCTCTTGCCACCCCATGGTCTGAATATTTTGACGATGTACTGTATGTAATTGCCAGTGCGCTGCAATTGACTGGTGTCACCGTGTCATTGTCATCGCTTACTACTTGATCAGCAGCTGCCTCTGGAAAACCCAGCACCAATGCGGTCACAGTGTGCATACTGAAACTCATATTTGCCCAAATGATTTGGCTCAGCTACATTCGCACACCATGATGGAGGTGGTCATCAACGGCTCATAGGAAATTATCGCTGTATGACGAAATGACAACACATCATGTTCCGCTCAACTTCTATGCTTTTGTGCCGCCTGTGCAGGACTGCACTTTTGGCACCACCAAGTATGGCCTGCCACTGAGCGTGATCGTTGGCGTGAACGGCGAGAGCAAGTGAGCAGTATGTAATAATGCTGAATGCATGCCGTCACCAAACTACAGTGATTGACATGGCAGTCAGCGATACTGTATAGCTGCCAAATGCTGATGGACTACACTGCTTTTTCACTGCAGTGTTCTTAACAATTGACTGCATGTTGCTGAGCGATGCATTCATTTTCTCACTGCGACTCATTGCGGCGCTCTTGGTGTACAGGACACGACTCTTCTGCCAGGCAGTCTTGGACAAGGAGGACACAGAGGCATTCACGTGGTTCTTTGACCACTACGTGAAAATGGTGAACGGCAAGCACCCTCGTGTGTGCTTCACAGACAGGTGTGCGAATTATGGTGGGGATGTCAATGATATCATCGTCAGTGTGCCCAGTAGCCCGCCTTGCGCACAGCCGTCTCACATGCGCATGCAACATCTGCTTTTCACCTCCATTGCAGGGATTTTGCTGCGGAAGCTGCCATGGGGCTTTCCTGGCCAGGAACAGTGCACCTCATCTGCGAGTGGCACTTCATCAAGAATGTGAAGGAGAAGCTCAAGGGGAAGCTGGGCGATTCAACATGGCAGGCAAGTGCAAAATTTGCTTGCCCGCTTGACTTGATGTTGCATTACTGCATAGCTGGGGCATAATTTTAATTTCACGTAGGCATTGCAACATGGGCTCATAATATTCATTTCCCCGTCTTTGACTGCGTGGGAGGGGTTATTCTTCTACATACTGCTGAGAACCGTGTGACGAATGGCAAACGTTCAACTTGAAGGTGAAGTTGCCAATCCGGAAGTGATGCACGCATTGAAGTGTTTCACCTTGGTGAACGTGACGTAGGGAAATACGTTGAAAACTACGCTCATGCTATCTGTATGTAAAATAACATACTCAAATGTATGGCAACTGTTAACTCTGAAGTTGCCAATCCGGAATGGTGATGCGCGCATTGAAGTATTTGACTTGGTGAACGTGGCGTAGAGAATTTTTTTGCAAACTGCGCGCATGCTATCTGTGTGTTAAATATCATACTCAAATGTTTTAAATGTGATAGCGTGAATGAACCTGACATCCACGGCTCTAAATTGCTGCCAGCGGTAGTACCATCAACAGCATTGGGTTGGAGCGTGCTGCAAAACAGAAAGCCATCATGGACACATTGCAATGCTATGGAGGCTCATTCACTCATGCATGTTTGGTCCACACCAAGCAGACCGCTGCAGCAGCAATTCACAGAACCCAATATGGCAATGGCTGAACTGGTAGGTATATACCTACCAGTTCATGCTACCGTGTCATGTCACCAGCTCATACTTTGTGGTCGTGCTTGTGGGTCATATTTGGGGGTCATACTTAGGGGGTCATACTTAGGGGGTCATACTTAGGGGGTCGAACTTGGGGGTAATTCTTAGGGGTCGTATTTAGGGGTTATACCGGCGGCGCCGGCGGGGTCGCACTTGATGTGGAAAGGTTTGTATGTTCAGGTTGAATGACTATTTTGTCTCTCTTTCTGGTATGCAGTCCATAATTAGGAAACAGAGGTGGTCTCATTTACTTCAAGTTGCGAGACGCCACGTTTTGCCGGCAAACCATCTGCCGTTGCCGTCGCCCATCAGTTTGCCAGCGCCTTGCCATGTGTTTTGCGGCAAGTGTGCGGCGCTCGTAGTGAAAGCCGCTTGAGCCGATGCCACAGTGAACGCTGGCTGACTGTCGAGGTCCGCCATTTGCATTTGCTGGCTGACGGGTATGAGAAATTGCCAGATTATTGCTAGCAAAAGGCAGACGGATGGTGAGCACCTGACAGCTGTGACTTGAGCTGAGCTGTACACACAGCAAGAGTGCGCCTGGGCTGGAGCGGCGCAGTGTTGCTGGCGCATATGGCCTTGGGCTTTCAAAAGCGCTGCATGTGGTCCGCCAATAGCTGGACTCCACAGCTGAAGCTCTCCACCGGTCGATTGCCACCCCTAGGGTACTGCAGCACAACAAGCAAAAATCGCGCTCTTAATCTCAGAGGCTACTAAGTGGGCAACTTCAAGCGGAGGCCAGGGATGCTGGTGTGCAGATCATTTGTGATTCAGATGCGACACTTGACAAATGTGGTTTGCAGCAGCTTTTGAGAGCACAACCACAACAAGCTCATGGTGTTGACCAACATTCAGGAGCAGTTAAAAAAATGAAGCAGCATGCTGTAACTTGACCAATTTGAAAGCACAGTTGACATGATGGGTTTGAGCAAGACCAACTTGTGTGGTACTGGTGAGTGAAGCCTCACAGACCTGAAACCGTTATAGGGTCGACACTAGGAGATTTTACAGCATTCTGGTTCATCATGTGTTCTGTCACATTCTGGTAAGCTGAGTGCATCCATTCTGGTGCATTTCATTCCTGCAGCTGTACTTTTTATGCAGCTGTACCTATTCTGGGCTGCTGTGCCCAAGCACCAGAACAGACCCAAACTACACACTGAACTCTGGAGGACCAGAGTCTCAGCACCATTGTCGGCGAGTTCTGGTCCTACCAAACAGCCTGGTGTCACTGGCCACTGGCAGAGTGCTATGGCAGTCAATGCTTCATGGTGATTGCATTCCCGTGGCAGTCATTGCTTCATGATGAATGCAATAGAAGGTTTTGCCGTGAACTGCTTAGCTGTGGCATTCACTGTAGTGCTATGGCAAGCAATCCGTTATACTTAGGGTTACCCCAGAGCGTATAACTTTTCCAACTATATGCTTGTATAATTATATGCGTATAATTATATGCGTATAACGGCGTATAAAGCGTATAACAGCGTATAACAGGCCACATCTGCACAATAAGGTGATCTTATATCGATGGTGTATAAATGTTGTATTTGCCCCAGCACAGCTACTGCATGTCCACAACAAGCTTCTGTCTTGCAGTGGATGTCGTGCGATCCTACCTGTACACCACAGGCATTATCCGCAGCAAGCTACCACTAGTCCCATTGTGATACTACACTCCCAGTCAGGAATAAGCTCGTTGGCCTGAGCCTCTGCCAGAGCTGCTGTGGGGCGGTCACAACACGAGCTAACATGCCCTGCGCAGCTATTCCAGTGCGCACGGCCCGCTGGACGGCCGTTGCTGCTGCTTTGGCTGATGCTGCTGCTGCTGCTGATGATGATGATGTTGCATCCTCCAAATCGTTGGGTGTGTTGAGTATCGCTGCTGCTGCTGCTGCTGCTATTTCCTTGAGTCCAGCACAGCCGGTGTCCGACAGGTGCGACTTCGCTCGCTGAATTGGGTTGGAAGCGGACAAGAGCTTCTTGCACATGTGGTGGTGTTCCAACCACAGAGGGTGAAGTGTGTGAGACTCAGTCTCAACCTTGACTTGAAACAGCCGGAAATGCCCACTGCCTGGTGCCGTGGGAGGTGGACCGGAGCGCCCTCCCCAAGTGCAATATCACCCTGATATGCAAGCGTGGCTAAACAGGTAGAAGCATAAGAAGCTGTGCCATGTCGAAGGTTAAAGTCGTGTCTGATTACTGCACAAAAGGCATTCGCAATGCAAGCCCTACTTCAACTACTGATTCGCCTAGGGTTGCCTCACTACAATCGCCCCCTGCATGGCTCTTCCACTCCGCAAGTCGAAAGCCATGCACTCATGTGAGGCGCCCTAGATATTACACATGCAATATTGCTACGAAGTGCAATGCAAGCACAGCAGTCCTCCGCGACCGCCGAAATTCTCAAATAACACGCCGTGCATACGGCATACACCAGCAACCCTCTGCAACCAACAAGTCTCAGAGACTCTCGGAGACTCTGTCGCGTCTGGCTGGAGTGGCAACTACGTTGTTGCAAAACAATACAATATCCTAACGCTGCAACAGACAAACTTGAAAGCATTGCCAAGCAACTGGCTCCGCTGCTATATGCGCCCCGACATGTTGGCACTGCGCAACCAACGCAAGCAAGTGCACCACCTTTCTACAGCTACTATAGTATGTACGCCCCCGACATGTCGGCACTGCGCACTTATTCCCCCCCAGCGTTTGTGTAACACGCAGAAGAAGTGCGCATACACAACTGACACAAAACTAAAGGGGGTGGGCGGGTGGGCTTGAGCGCCCAGGTGGTCAATGCAACGCATTTCGACCTGTACGACAATCGCCCCCAGACACTACACTGCTGATGGTATGCAAGCGGTGTGGTGTCTAAACGTACAGGCTCAACAGTGAACCTGCAAACAAGCGCCCCCATGAGCCAAACCGCTCAAGATGCACTGGCAAGACACATGGCGCACAAAAGAGCTGCTGCCGTCTGTGTCTCACAAATGTCAGCGCAATATGCGCTAAGCGCAGCCTGATTGCTGGTGGGAGACAATGCTGTGCTAGTGTAAGCACCGCCGCGCCTCCCCGCTGCTGCTGCGTCTGGCGGCTGTGCGCCATCGCCACGGCTCTCCTTGCTTGCATGCTGCCTGTGCAGCGCCTTATGCCGCGCCTGCCAGTCGCGGAGACGCTGCTGCTCCTCAGGCGTATGCGCCGACCAGTACTCCCGCCGCTTCTGCTGCCGCCGCGAGAGCGGCCGTCCCAGGCTGCTGCCTGCGGCGCGCGTGCTGCGCCGCGCAGCGCTGATGCCGGCGCGCTGTTGCATCGGCACCGTCGCCATCGCCGTCGCCGAGCTCGTTGCACCCGTGCCGCCACCCTGGTGGCGTGCGCCGCCGCCGCCGCTGCTGAAGCCGCTGCGCGCGCCCTCGCTACCGCCGCCGCCGCCGCTGCCGCCGCCGCGCGCGCCGCCGCTTCTGCCGCCACCGCCGCTGGCGCCGCCGTGCGCGCCGCTGTTACCGCCGTCACCGTCGCCGCACACGCCGCTGCTGCCGCCGCCACGTGTTGGTGCAAGCACGCTAGGCAGTGCTGTGCGCGCAGTTGAAGTGCCACCGTTGTGCGCGCATCCATTGCGCGCACGCCCTGTTACTGCTGCCGCTGCCGGCGCTAGGAGCGGGGTTGCAGTGCCACCACTGTCACGCGCGCCGCTGTTGCATGCGCGCACCGCTGCATGCGCCGCCGTCGTCGGCGCTGAGAGTACGGTGGCAGTGCCGCTGAGAGTGCCGCTGCTGCCAAGCGCGCCGCCTCGTGCGCCGCCGCTGCCGCCCCGTGCTCCGCCGCAACCGCCGCCGCGTACGCCGCTGCAGCCGCCGCCGCTGCCGCCGCCGCGCGCGCCGCCTCTACTGTCGCCGCCGCCGCTGCCGCGTGCTGGGAGCGGGGCCGCAGTTGCGCCACTGTCACACGCGCCACTGCGTGCGCGTAGCGGTGAAAGCGCTGCTGTCGCCGGGGCCAAAAGCGCAGCTGCGGTGCCGCCGCTGTTGTGCCTGCCGATGTCGCATGCAGGCACAGCTGCATGCGCCGCCGTTGTCGGCGCTGAGAGCACGACTGCAGTGCCGCTGCTGCCAAGCGCGCCACTGCTGCATGCTTGCGATGTTGGAAGCGCCTCCGTCGGCGCTGAGCGTGCAGCACATACACCGCCGCTGTTGTTGGCGCAGCTGTTGTTGCCCGCGTTGCCATTGCCTGCACGCGCCGACGCCAGCACTGTAGCCATTCTCGCAGCATCCTCCTCCAGCTCCGACACCCGACTCCGCAGCTGCAAAAGCGCTGCTGAATTGGCAGCGCATTGCCGCTCCAGCTCCTGCTGCGCTGCTGCCTCAGCCTCCTTGCTTTGCTGTAGCCGCTCTTGCAGGATGCTGACTCTCTGCTGCTCCTCAGCGACTCCCTGTGTGGCTTCTGCAAGGCACGTGCTGAGCCGGCGTTGCTCCTCTTGCAGTTTGACCTCCGCAGCGACGAAATAGTTCATCGCGCTGAGCACTTCTCCAAGTGTGTTTCCCACGTCCCTGTCTTTGGTGCTGTAAAGCCATTCCGAGGCTGAGCCCCAACGTCCCTTCTTGAGCAGCCGGGTGTACACGCGAAACGCTTCAGCCCGACTCGCAACAGCACGCTTCCCCCCCACCATCTTGCTTCCAGCCAAAGGTGTCAAGGTGCTGTTGATTAGTAGATGAGCACGTGCTGCCAGGAAGCTGGCACTATGCTGAAGCAGCAGCTGCTACTGCTGCTAGTTGAGAGCTGAAGGGCGCCTTACGAAAGCACGCTCAGCTGAAATCCCGAAAACTCTGCTGTCGCC
The DNA here is from genome assembly GCA_017506865.1 of Tribonema minus. NCBI lineage: Eukaryota > Xanthophyceae > Tribonematales > Tribonemataceae > Tribonema > Tribonema minus. The sequence goes on from JAFCMP010000158.1 coordinate 130,126, forward strand.
GTTTACAGCTGCTGTCTGCCCGGAACCCCCGTCCGTGTGGCCGGCCCCCAAGACTGGACTCACGAGTGCTGTAAGTGGCTCCCTTGCGAGGAGCCAGTAGACAGCACAGCTGATGGTGCAGAATTTCGAGCCCGAGCCGCCGCCAGGTTGCGTGCAGAAGAGGTCCCGACGGAAACAGCAAACACTCCCGTGTGTTGGAGCACTATGCGAATAGTACTTGACAGGTCAGCACCTGCCGAGATCAGCCATTGTGGTGGTGTGCCAACCACAGAGGGTGAAAATGTGTGAGATCACAGTCTCAACCTTAACTTGAAACAGCCGGAAGAAGCCCACTGCCTGGTGCCGTGGGAGGTGGACCGGAGCGCCCTCCCCAAGTGCGATATCACCGTGATATGCAAGCGTGGCTAAACAGGTAGAAGCATAAGAAGCTGTGCCATGTCGAAGGTTAAAGTCGTGTCTGATTACTAAGCCCTACAGCGTTCCCGCACACAGTTGAAGTATGACCCAAGGGGAAACCCCCCTTTTAGGTTGAACTAGCCAGATAAGGGGGCCGCTTTACGACATACGCCCCCATCCATCGACTCCCAGGCGCATGGATCAAAGAAAAGCGGCCAGTCAAATAACAACACTGTGCGCCGTGCATGCAAGTCACATAATTTCGCAACAGCTTCTCAGCAGATTTCACAGGCATGATGTTCCTGGAGTTGAGGTTATCGCATGATAAACAGGCAACAATCAGCACATTTCAGGTTAGCTGGCCCCTCTTTAAGACGCTGTTAGAAACCAGGAAGTCAGGCGTGCCACGCCACTGTTTACTCGGGGACTGATATTATTTTCTAAAGGGGTGTGTGATCAACGTAACGAGCAGTCCCTCTCCAGGGCACTCGCGACCGATCTGGTAGCGCCTCCTCACATCACCCCCGAAAATGGGGGCACCTGAGCGCCACTACCAGGCGGACGGGGTCACACATTAAGGTGCCACTACCGCATCACACGGGAGTATATATATATATCTAATACCACCGTAATGCCATTCCGAGGACCCACGACACAGCTGGCCATGAGAACAATTTCAGGCACGACGGACTGCCACCTGAGCCTGCCTTATTTTTTGGCTGACTGGAGATAATGACAGGCAGACGGGAGGCGCCCATGAACCCAATCACGGTTGCTCGCTGCTGCAGTAATTTTGGTTGGAGTAGTTTGGAGTAGGTAGGGAAATTTTTGAACTTCAAGTGGGTGGCACTATGACGACCTTGAATCATTCTGGTCTATGTATGGGGCTGGCAGTTCATCTATGTCCACATGTGACCCACCTACCACGCAGAGGTATCGCCTCACAGGACTGGACTTGAACCCAGGTGGCCTGCTACACATCCACATCGTTACTGCTACGTCATTGATGTGATTAGCAGCAAAATCAATAGGGGAACACGGCGGAAATTCTACTATACCGCGATGGCCTGATCACGTCCGCAGGCAACGCGACACTTCAACTTCGCGTGTACTGTGCTAGCGCCCATACGCACGTCCAGGGCCTGATGGCCTCACCAACTGCCGCAGCGGGCACGCAGTACTCCCAGTATGCTTGTCCTCCTCCCAGGTATGCCCATCGTCCGCAACGGCCATCGCCGCATTTCTTGAAACTTGAACGAACTTGGCCCGCCCGCCTCGCGCCTTGAATCTTGAAGTTCAAGTTCTTGTGCCCTGACTCATCCAACACCTGAGGCATGCAATTCAAGAAAGGCGCCCTTACGGGCTGTGGGATGAGCACCAACGTGGGACTCACGCCCTACAAATAAAAGTTTTGAGTTGAGAGCGCGTCATCCTGCGCTCGAAATAACAGTGAGGTGAGTTGTCAAGTTTGTTATCACGAGCTCCCGTCGATGAAGGTGAGCACTCGCGCTGCAGCGGCAGGAGGGTGCCAGAATGTGCCTACACGCTCTGTAAGGAAAGATGAAGTATGGTGGAGCGTGTAGATGAGATTGGTGAAATGCTTGTCGCCCCTGGCTGCCCTTCCTCGATAGCGGCCGGCAAAACCCTGCAATTGCGCAATCAGCTCATCTGGTTCGGGAGCGTCAACTGGGCAAATGAACTCCACCATACCATTGGCCTGTACATGCACCACATAGCCATCGCAACTGTCAGTTGATGTCTCATCCCAAGCTTTCAGAGACACCTTCACAATATCACCCTTGGCATAGCGGCATGGAGTGCGTGGCAGCGTTGAGGCTGCTGGCGTTACTGGCTTATCAGCTGCATCACGGGTGGAGGCAACTCGCTTTTCCTGTGGAACGTTTGTAAAAGGGGGTGTTTCCACCACTGCATGCCTCTCTTTCACAAGCTTCAGTCTACTACAGTGGATGTACTTCAACATCACCTGACCCTGATGCGTTGCACGCAAGACATAAGTGTCTAAGCCCGGTATACGCCTCTCTACTACAAGGGCCCAGCCAACGCTCTGCCTTCAACTTGCGGCTTAGACCCTTGCGCACAGGCGGATAATGGACTAGTACTGTATCACCGGGTTGGAAGCGCCGCGCATAGCCCTTCTCCTTTGCCGCTTCTTCGCGCAGCCTCTCCTCCTGCTCTTGAAGCGATGATTGGACCAGGCGGTAGCCCTCCCGTATAGCGTCATGGGTAGCCTCCAGGTGCTCCGCGGCAGTACGCCACCTGTTGGACAACTTAGACACACGTATATCTCCTAGCATAGCCTCAAACGGCAACAACGGCTCGCGACCGTACAACATGCGGAAAGGTGACATGCCATAGGTGGTGTTAGTGCAAGCGCGGTGATTGAAGAGGGTCTGCGGGAGCACACGATCCCAGTTACGTTGATTGTCTTCTACAAGCATGGACAAAATGTTCACAAGTGAGCCATTGGTGCGCTCAGTGAGACCGTTGCATGCGGGGTAGTAGGGTGAAGTGAAACGTTGCTCAACGCCCAGCAATCTGGTGAGCTCTTTCATCAACGCTCCCCTAAATTCTTTCGCATTATCACACAGGAACATCTGCGGGCACCCATGCCTAGGTACTATTTCACTAACAATGATGCGCGCTACCGTCTGGGCTGACTTATCAGGGATTGCAAAGGCCTCCGGCCACCTAGTGAGGTAGTCCGTGAAAACCAAAATAAAACGGTTGCCATCGTCTGATGTTGGCAGAAGACCTACTATATCAAACCCTACCAACTGGAATGCATGTTGCAAATCAATATCTCCAAAGCCATGTACCCTAATTCGTGCATCACGCCTTGACTTGCGCTTCTGACACGCCATGCAAGAAAGCATCCAATGAAAAACATCCGCATACATGCCTGGCCAAAAGTACCTGCGCCTAACCTTGTCATAGGTGCGAGCAAAACCACTGTGGCCTCCCCCGATTGCACCGTCATGACACTCAAGCAACACGCGCTCGCGCAGAGCCTTTGGTATAACCAACAAGTCTGTCCCTGCCCTGTGTGACCTTCCCCCTGCAGCAATATACATCTTTCCTTCGCGCATATAATAACCTGCACGTTCAAAAGCACGCGCCTCTTCAACTTCAACTGGGGTTAGACCGTGAGCCCTACTACTGGCTTTTGCTTGCAGGTATTTCACAACCTTGCCAAGCACTGGATCGCTGCCCAAAGAATCTGCTAAGTCACTCGACTGAAAAACTGGACAGCGGCAGCAGTAGTGAGCCCTACTACTGGCTTTTGCTTGCAGGTATTTCACAACCTTGCCAAGCACTGGATCGCTGCCCAAAGAATCTGCTAAGTCACTCGACTGAAAAACTGGACGCTGCCGCTTCTTAAACTTTAATGAACCACCTGTTTCTTCGTCACTGTCAAACTCGTCTCCATCGTCCAGCGTTGGTTCTCCTAGGTGATCATCTTCGCCCTCTGGCCACAATTGCGCCACCGCTGTCATGCTGACCTGCACTCTTGAGCACTGCACTCCACCTGTCTTCTCAACGTCGCTAAAAGCAAGAACAGGCACTGCAATTCTTTCTTTGGTGTCAGGTGTGGGCCTCTGCACGCCCCCATGCGGCGAGGTCTGCGCTGCATTCACAGAGAGGTCAACACCTGCAGACATCATGACATAAGCACCGTCCCTGATACGAGAGAGAGCATCTGCATTACCATTCTCTTTACCAGGCCTATGTACTATATCCATGTTGTATTCTTGCAGTTCTGATATGTAACGTTCTTGCCGCTTAGTTCGCGGTTCTGAGCCACCCATGAGATGCGCTAGCGCAGAGTGATCAGTTTGTAGAGTGAACGTGTTGCCATTATGCAAAAACTGCCTGAAGTAGTGAACCCCTTCCACGGCCGCTAGCGCTTCCCTATCATAGGTGCCGTAGTTGCGCTCGGCAGTTTTTAAAGTCCTACTATAATATCCTATGGGATGCTCACCATTGACAGGACAAATTTGCGTCAGCACTGCTCCAACTCCATAGTCTGAAGCATCTGTTTGCAATACCAGCTTGACTGTACCATTAAGGATCCCCTTCAAGTCTGGATGAGCTAGCACAGGGGACGTTTTTAGCGCCTCCTTCAAGACCTGCCAAGTTGCTACACAATCATCAGAAAGCTCAAACGGCACACCTTTGCGCGTGAGGTTTACCAGGGGCTCCGTGATTGTAGAAAAATGGGAAATGTACTGCCTATAATATGCTGCCATACACAAAAAGGAGCGCACATCATGGAGGTCAGTGGAAAGTGGTATTTTGTCGATGGCTGCCACTTTTGATGGGTCCACACGTTTACCTCGCGCATCCACTATGTGGCCCAGAAACTTGACCTCTTTCATTGCGAAATGACACTTTGATGGCTTCAGCTTGATACCAACTGAGAGCAAGCGGCTCAGCACTACCTTCAAATGCTTCATGTGTTCCTCAAAAGTCTTGCTGAAAACCAAAATATCGTCCACATACACTAATGCATACACCCACAACGCATCATGTCCCATGGCCAACTGCATCAGACGCTGAAAAGTAGATGGCATATTCATGAGCCCCATGGGTCCAACCTTCCATTGGTAGCACCCCCATTTGGTCTGAAATGCTGTTAGTGGCCTGGATTCTCTATCAAGTTCAACATGCCAGAATCCAGCTACCGCGTCCATAGAGCTGAACCACTCAGAGCCACTCAACGCTGAATGCACCTCATCAATGCGTGGCAACGGAAAACCATCCTGGCCGCTGCCCTTTTCTTTGACCGCCTGATTAACCGCCCTTAAGTCTTGCACTACTCGCAATCCCCCATCCGGCTTGGGGATTATCATCAAAGGGGAGTTCCAAGGCGAATTTGACGGTTCAATCACACCTTTCTTAATCAAAATATCTATCTCCTTCCACAGCACTTCAAGCTCCTTCAAGCTGTACTTGCGCAATCTTGCGCATACTGGTCTAGCATCCCCTACATCAATATGGTGACGGACCAACGACGTCTTTCCTGGCCTGCCATCAAATGAGAAGATACCTTTCCTAGCCATGCTGCGCAGCAAATCCGTTAAAACCTCTTTCTGCTTGCTTGTAAGGTGATCCATTTCCCCTATGTTGAACGCGGCAAACCACTCCAACTCCCGCGCTCGCTGCACTGCTTCTTCGTCTGTACACTCATTAACAGGTTCTGTACCTGCGCCAGTGTCAACACCAGGTTGCAATTCTACATCAATCTTTGCTTCCTGTTTAGTTCCAGCGTGAGTTTCTGAGACTGCAGTGCGTGAAGTTTTCGCTGGTGGGGGCTCTGCAGGCGGTCGTACCCCCGGTACCGTGCCTGCTACAGGGGTTGTTCCGTCATCAGCAGTGCTCATCCCCTCAACTTCAACTTGGCGCCCCCAACCTTGCGCACTACTCTGCGCAAACAAATCCTCCGCAGCCGTTCCATTTATGGCCCCTTCCGACTGTGCACGTGCTTCCGCGGGCGTGACACACCCCATTGCTACCATGGAGCAGGCTGTGGCCAAACGATCATTGCGTTCAACACTCGCTATCCTTGCTTTGACCGCTGCCAGCTTACTGTCACGCGCAGGTGTATCAGACTGTCTCAACGACTCCGCAGACAGCTTCAGCAAACTGCGTGTAATGCCTACTTCATGTTGGTGTACCTCCTTGTTCCACACCTGCTCATCCAACAAGTGTAGATGCCCCACTTTAACACCCGGTTTCAGCTTACCGGTACGCTTCACAATAGTGATGTTTACAGTGCTGGTTTGATTACCTTCCTCCACCAACACTCGCTGGCGCCGCACTGCCCAGTGCCCCTTTGGGTCTACTACCCCTTCTAGCACATAGTTGCCCGGTGGCACCCACCCTGACCACGTCACCAACACTGCAACTCCTGCTGTTGTAGGTTCAGTTACTGGGTATTGTTTGGCAATGCGTACTGTAGCTTGCTTGTGCGCCGATGCGCCTTGCTCAGCAACCAGCAGAATATCGTCCCACCCTGGCAATTCAGCATTGGCGGTAGCGGCTACGCCTGGGTCGTCTGACATGTGATTCCTGCCCGAGCGCTCATCAAGCTCATCCATCACTTGGTTGTATGCTTCCAACATTGTCATCTTACCAGGCGTGCGCGCCCCGCCGCTGTGATGGCCTTCAGCGTCTTCACCGCTGGTGGTCAATGCAACGCCAATGCAACGCATTGACCACCTGGGCGCTCACACAAGGTGCACTCGATGAAGCACTCGTCAACCCCTTGTACCTCACGCAGCACGGGCTGGAATGAAGCCCACCAGGCTGCTGCTCCCCGCCTGTCGCGCATGTGCTTGAGCTGCTGATACCATTGCGCGGGCGTGTAGCTTTGGCTGCTATGCAAGTAGGTTTTGCCAGCAGCTGAGCCGCCGCCGTCGTCCTCGTCCGCCATCGTTGTGTGTGCAAGAGGTGCCCCATTCAAATCTCCAGCCCATTCAGTCAAAGCGCGAAAATGCGCAAGACAGAACGACAGAAGGCTACTGCGGTCGTGCATGGCCACAGCTAAAACAACAGGGGTCACAGCTGAAGCAGCACGGAGCTTCGCAGCGCATCAGGAGCCCATAACTGCCATTATACGCTCGCTGTAGAAGTCCTGCCAGTTATACGCCGTAGAAGCGTATTTGTACGCATACGTAGTACGTATGGACTTGTATTTATAAAGGCCCAAGGGAGGCCGGGTTGCCTATGCAATCGAAAAGCTTGCGTCAACGCAGCAGCCTAGTCTGCGCTGTGCCCTAGAAACTTGGATACCGGTGCTGCAACACAGCCCAGCATTCGCGCTCCGCGTGTGTACGCCATGACGCGCTCCGCCAACTCCCGCGCCAGCGATATGCTCAGCTCAATGAGGATCTGACGCTTAGCTAACCCGGCCTTGCGTAACACATCTGCCTTCCCCCCCCCTGAGCACAGTGCTGAGTGCATTGCCAGCTCCTTAACAAAAAGGCTTGTCTGCTTGCCCAGCCGTCCGTACGACTCCTGCACGAATGGCACAAAAGCCCAAGATGACGTCAAGGTGCCGGTGTGGTGCTTGACCTTCGCGTCCTCCCCCATCCCAGCAGCATACGTAGTACTGCGATTATACGGAGTGGGGTAACCCTAGTTAACTTATACTGAATATTCTTGTCTAGTTGCATACTTGAAGCACCAAAAGAGTGCAGGTGATGGCCACTGCAGCCTCCATTGTCAAATCGTCTACTGAGTTGAGGATCTGATTCTCCATTGTCCTTCTTGCTCTTCTGTTTGTAACCAGATAAAACGTGGTGCGCTTTGACTCTGACAACGGCAAGCTTGTCGGTGAGAACTGAGCATATGCAGGTATACTTATACCAACTGTGTTTTACATGACCTACTAGTAGGCAGACCCGGTCTGGCCGCTCAAGGGCGACATCAGCTTAGCATCCAGCGCTGGCATCTTCACACCTGGGCTTTAGTCCTCTCAAATGACACCATTGTCATGGTGAAAAATCTTCAGCAAAGTGTGAGTGCAATACGGAAACCTTGAAGTCCATGGTAATGGTTCTTGTTGGCAGCCTGAGCATCCACTGCATTCTTCACGTTCCCCTGGGACACCCTTGCCCATCAAGTGCGCAGCTGCGTGTTACCATATTTTTATTGCGACAGCGAGCTTGGCATCAGCCATCCTGACTCCTTCGCTCTGACACATGGAACTGTCACGTTTGTTGCGCACAACAGTTAAACTGTTACTGAGAGCATGCAACCTCAGGCTGCGCAGGCATCAACTCGCTAGAAGTGACTAATGAGTACCGTCGGTTTTAGATTCGCTGATCACGTGCAGAGTGGCGACATTAGCACGCGGCAAATTCTGATTCTGCCCCTTAGGGTAATGAAAACTCTTAGGCTAGGCGCAGTCCTGTCCTGGCCCTGACCTCTTAGACTGCTAGTAGTACTCCTGAGTCAGTGATCTTAACCCTAATAGTATCTTCGGCGACGCAGCGCGCACATACACCACCAGCCGAGATGAGCAAGGCAGGATGAGGGTTCGGGGTTGGCAACAGAAAGCAGCGCTCCTCCAGATCCAGAACACATATGTCATGACAGCTTGCAGGGTTGAAGTGGTACGCCGCAATCACGCTCCGCTGAGCCAGTGGCACCTGACTCGGAGCTGCTGCAACGCCGCCAGTAGCCCTGCAGGTTACAGAGTCTGACACATGTAGGCTTCACAAGCTACCAGCTCATCGCTTGCACAAGCTGCGCGTTCACCATCGGGGTCCACTACTCACGACATATGGAATAGACCAAGTGAAGTGCCAGACAACTTGAAGGCGGCACTCGACTGAGCCAGCGGCACCCGCCCTGATCTGCTGCCACGTCGCCAGCTGCCACTCAAAGTTACAAGCACGTATTGGCTCTATAACTTGCTAGCTCATTGCTTGCGCAGCCTGAGGCTGCACCTTCATCAGCGGCGACCGCCAATGGTGAAAGTTTGTGAGTTGAGTGTACGTCAGACAAGCGCTTGAGCCAGCCTGTGGCAGCCAGACCGAGCGTCCGCGCGGCCGCTAGTTGCTGCATATTATATCACAGACGCACAAAGGTTGTCAAACTTACCTACTCGTCGCTTGCAACAAGCTTCGCTATCACCACTGGCATCTGCCGGTCATGACAGCTCGCGGGATTGAGTGTCCGGCAAGATGAGTCTTCGGCTGAGCCAGTGGCACCTGGCACTGACAGTGGCACCTGGCATTGAGCTGCTGCAACTCCGCCAGCTGCCACGCAAGTTACAACACATGTAGGCTTCAAAAAGTACCAGCTCCTCGCTTGCACAAGCTGCGCGTTCACCATCTGCCCCACGAATCACGACAGCCCGTGAGATTGGATGGCCATGCCAAACAAGCACCCAGCTGGGCCAATGGCGTCCGCCCCACGCTGGTGCGACATCGCCAGCTGCCGTGCAGATTGCAGACACATGTAGGCCCCATGAATGACCAGCTCATTGCTTGCGCAGACTGCGCGATCAGCGGCATCCGCCGGTCATGACAGCTTGCGGGGTTGAAGTGGTATAATAATTCCAGACGCTGTCGGACAAGCTCTCAGCTGAGCCAATGGCACCCGCCCAACTGTCTGTGCCGCCGCCATATGCTGCACAAGTTACAGCTACATGTGCATGAAAGACCTGCTCATTGGTTGCTTAGGTGGCGTGTTCACCAGTGGCATCCGCCGATCGCAACAGCTTGCGAGGTTGAAGTGGTATGGCAGACAAGCGCTCAGCTGAGCCAATTGCACCCGGCGCCGGAGCCTCTGCGCCGCCGAAAGTTGCCGCACACATTACAGGGACAAGCATGTCCCATTAATGACCATCCCGTCGCTTGCACAAACTGCGCATTCACTTCCGGTTACCGCTGGTCATGACAGCTCAAGTGTAGAAGTGCTACTCCAGCGTCAGACAAGCGCTCAGCGGAGCCAGTGGCATTCGAGCTGGAGCTGCTGCGATGTCGCCGGTCGCCACTCAAGTTACAGACACATGCAGGTTTCATACACATCATCGCTTGCACAAGCTGCGCAATTCACAGTCGGCGGCCACCAGTCATCCCAGCTCCCGAAGTTGGATTGCTGTGCCAGGAAAGTGTTAGCTGAGCCAATGACACGCGATTAGGCCTAAGTGATAGGCCAGCAATGCACTACACGTAGTTCGCGGTTTGCGGTTTGCGATGAGACCTCGTCCTGAATGTCTGACTGGAATAGCAAAACACAATACGTCGTTGGTGGTTTGCGATTTACGATTAGACCTGAGTGCTGAATATCTGCAGCAGGCCAGCAAGGCGCGGTACGTCGTTTGCGGTTTGCGATATGCAATTAGACCTGAGTCCTGAACATCGGCGGCAGGACAGCAAAGCACTATACGTCGTTTACCGTTTGCGAGTTGCGATTAAACCTGAGTCCTGAACATCTGCAATAGGACAGCATAGTGCGCTGTGCGTCATTTGCGGTTTGCGATTTGCGATTAGACCTGAGTCCTGAAAATCTGCAGCAGGACAGCAAAGCGCAGTACGTCGTTTGCGGTTTGCGATTTGCGATTAGACCTGAGTCCTGAACATCTGCGGCAGGACAGCAGAGCGCTATCTGCGGCAGGACAGTAGAGCGCTATGCGTCGTTTGCGGTTTGCGATTTGCAATTAGACCTGAGTCCTGACCATCTGCGGCAGGACAGCATAATGCGCTATGCATAATGCGCTATGCGTCGTTTGCGGTTTGCGTTTTGCGATTAGACCTGAGTCCTGACCATCTGCGGCAGGACAGCAAAATGCGCTATGCGTCGTTTGCGGTTTGCGATTTGCGATTAGAGCTGAGTCCTGAACATCTGCAGCAGGACAGCAAAGCGCGGTACGTCGTTTGCGGTTTGCGATTTGCGATTAGACCTGAGTCCTGAACATCTGCGGCAGGACAGCAAAGCGCTATGCGTCGTTTGCGGTTTGCGATTTGCGATTAGACCCGAGTCCTGAACATCTGCAGCAGGAGAGCAAAGCACGGTACGTCGTTTGCGGTTGCGATTTGACCTGAGTCCTGAACATCTGCGGCAGGACAGCACAGCACTATACGTCGTTTGCGGTTTGCGATCTGCGATTAGACCTGAGGCCTGAACATCTGCGGCAAGACAGCAAAGCGCGGTACGTCGTTTGCGGTTTGCGATTTGCGATTAGACCTGAGTCCTGAACACCTGCGGCAGGACAGCAAAGCATTATACGTCGTTGCAGGACAGCAAAGCACTTTACGTTGTTTGCAGTTGATTAGACCTGAGTCCTGAACATCTGCGGCAGGACAGCAAAGCGCGGTACGTCGTTTGCGATTTGCATTAGTCCTGAACAACTGCAGCTGGACTCCAGCAAAGCACTTTACGTCGTTTGCGGTTTGCGATTTGCGATTAGACCGGAGTCCTGAACATCTGCAGCAGGACAGCATAATGCGCTATGCGTCGTTTGCGGTTTGCGATTTGCGATTAGACCTGAGTCCTGAACATCTGCGGGAGGACAGCAAAGCGCTAAACGTCGTTTGTTTGCGATTTGCGATGAGACCTGAGTCCTGCAACCTGCGGAGACACCACAGCGCTATACGTCGTTTGCGGTTTGCGATTTGCGATTAGACCTGAGTCCTGAACATCTGCGGTAGGACAGCAAAGCGCTATGCGTCGTTTGCAGTTTGAGATTTGCGATTGGACCTGAGTCCTGCAACCTGCGGAGACAGCAAAGCAAACGTCGTTTGCGGTTTGCGATTTGCGATTAGACCTGAGTCCTGCAACCTGCGGAGACAAAGCGCTATACGTCGTTTGCGGTTTGCGATTTGCGATTAGACCTGAGTCCTGAACATCTGCTATCCGTCGCTTGCGGGTTGGTGCAATGCAAGTAGCGGTTTGCGGGAATGCGATGTGCGAGTAGATCTTTGAGTCCTGAACATCTGCGGCAGGACAGCATAGCGCTAAACGTCGTTTGCGGTTTGCGATTTGCGATTAGACCTGATTTCTGCAACCTGCGGAGACAGCAAAGCGCTATACGTCGTTTGCGGTTTGCGATTTGCGATTAGACCTGAGTGCGGAGCCCATGTTTGGGCAAGCCTGGCCCAAATACCTCTTGGGCCAGGTAGGCCACGTCATCTTGCTGAGAACTGCATTGCAATGCCGCACCCGAAGTGGCACTCTTTGTGCCCCAGCAAAGCGCCCCTGGTGGCATAGGACATCTATTACACCAGCAGAGCGATGGGCGAACGGCTTGATGCCTACGGAGCATGCTTGGAGCCTGCATTGATGCGCTGCCACTCTGTGCAGCTCTCCAGGTAAGGCGCCATGCACATGCACCCTGGGCAGCACCCAACTGTCATGTGGCCGCTGTATGCTGCAGCGTGTGCACACGGTCGGGCAAGGCCAGTCAGGCTTCCAGTAATACACCTCCCGCCGCGTGAAACGCACCGCAAGTGTGTCAGCAGGTCATGCTGATTTCGTGATCGAGCCACAGCTCTCCTCACACGGCTGTCAGGTGAGCAGATCATTAGATGCTAAAATAGGTGAACATTCATCTCTGTTGAGAATTGTGTCGTCACGTATCGCATGCAAAAGCATGCGATTGGGCTGTGTTGAAAACGGTAGCCTGGTCAATGGCACAACGCAGATGTCAGAGCGCTCAGTGCATTCGCCAAGGGTTAAAGAGAGCAATTGCAGCACTCTGCAAGGTGAAAGCCCATTGATGAGGAGCATAGGTGTGCTTCCAGGCACACTGCATGGTCATGCGCTTGTTTTGCGTGGTGCATCTCAGGGTGAACGCGCTATGCAATCTGGCTTAAGTGGCCACCAGATACATTAAGCTCTGGATGCTGTTCAAAGGACTGTGCTACGGTAGCATCTACCATGGGGTTGTTGCACTCAATTAGCGAAGATATCATGTCGTACCATGTGATCGACACGCTCCCTGCGGTACGCGTATAACGCCGATGCCTCATGGTTTGTGAACTCATGCTCTGGAATTAGCAGCATAAATGATAACCCATCGCCTATCAGCGTTTTCTGTGTGTGTAGTGTGAGCACAGATGACCTCAGCAGGTGTTCACTTGTTAAGATATGTAATAACCCATCGCCTATCGCCTTTATTGTGTGTGTAGTGTCATGACCTTGGCAGGTGTTCATGCACAGTGCTGTACGCAGCTACAAAGGTGTACGCAGCTTGACCTCTTCTGTGTCATTAACTTAATCGATTGTTTCCTCTTTGTTCTCTGTTTTTGTTGTTCCTTCGTAGAATTGCAAGTAGGGCATCTTCTGTATGGCGAGCCACTGAATGCGAATGTTGACATCAAAGGTGAGAGCAGGTGAGCAGCGATAGCATGTGAATACAGACTGCGGTGTTTGATCTCAGTCAGCGCTTCTGTGGCTGGGGACACCCTTCCGCTCCACAGTGCCTACCTACATGCTCTGAATAATGCTCCACTCCTCTTTTTGCGTGCTGCTCATGAGTACTATGTGGCTGTGATCAGTCTCTTGCTGCGACCATTGTGCAAGCATGTGAGCATCATATGCTTCAATGTTAGATCACGTAGTTTGAAGTTTGAAGTGAAGTAGTAGCTGTGCTACTTTGATGTAGTAGGTGTGCTGCACTGCAGTGCTCTCGCGCCTTTCAGATCGTGAGCCACACCTGTGCTGTGTTGTCACATCTCCGCTGAGCAT